>JACCIC010000138.1:1152500-1200000 GCA_018907035.1 Sycobia sp. Sy_11 | reverse complement strand
GCCGCGCCGCTGCGACGTCGGCGGCGGTCACGCCGGGAAAATATTCAGCGGCGCACGATCGTCATACGTGTGAGTGTACGCGTGAGCGCGCGCGCGCGCGCATAAGGACGCCGCTCGCGCTATCGCGAAAAAATAACCTCCTCTCGGATTGACCAAAGGGAAGGAGGTCGAACCGCGCGAGACCCGGCCTCCTCGGCTCCCGCACAAAAGGAGCGCGCGATAAAGCGGCTCGCCGAGCCTGCATTGCCGTACGGGCGACGAGGGGAGTGGAGGGGAGGGGGGCGGGGGAGGCGGCGGCGGCGCAGGGACAGTATATTTCCGACGAAATCGAATACGAGGCGCGGCGATCGCGGCGCGGCGGGCACGCGTCGATCATTAATGCGCGCGGTTCTCTCCCGCGCGCCGCGGAGCGAACGACAGGTATACGCGGAATCGAGGCCCTCCCGCCCCGGTAACTACCGGCTTTATGCTCGCCACCGCGATGCTTTCGGCTCGTATAATATGCGCAGACGTACGTAGGTATAGAGGGAGTGAGAGAGAGAGAGAGAGAGAGAGAGAGAGAGAGCGGCCGCAGGCTCTTAGCCCGAGGCCGGGGAGAACGATCGACTTACCAAATCGGGCTCCCTCTGTCAAAACGTCAATGATGGATCGGCCATTATAGCCGGCGCGGTTTAGCGCCTCGGGGACCCGCGGCCGCCTCCCTCCATGTCTCTCTCTCTCTCTCTCTCTCTCTCTCACTCCTCTCTCGGGGGGCCCTTATAAAATCCTCGTAAATCCGAGAAGCACACAGACTCTCACTGTCTCCCTCTCTCTCTCTTTCTCTCTCTCTCTCTCTTACTCTTACTCTCTGTCGCTGCCCTCTCCCTCCTAATTCGTAGCCGAATGCGTAGCGATATTTCTCCCCACCAGAGACTATATAGCACGATGGAGGAAATCGGCGAGTTTGGAGAGTAAGAAGAGGGGGGGGGGATAATATAAACGCGAAGCGGTAATTAAGCGGCGACGGCGCGCTTTCGTCTACCAATATATATATATATATATATATATATATATATATATATATATATATATATATATATACATGAATACGTGTACGATCGAGTAGAGATCGAAGGAGGGGGAGCCGCGGGATATCGTCAAATAATTCCTATTTCTGGACCGCGCGGCCCGATGCGAACGTGGGGGAGGGGGGGACTTGGTTAAACGGCGGCGCGTGCCGCGGACTCGATCATCGGCGAAATTCCGCGCGGTTTGGAAATAGAATAGCGTCGCGAACGCGAGTTGTAAAAGCGGGGCGCTACCTGGCGCGTGAATTGGAAACTTGGCGGCGCGGCGTTTTCGGGAATCGTTCGCGTTCTATTCTTGAACGATCCGTCAGTTTAGCGAGCCGAGGTACGAAGTTTGTTTTTTTTTTCTTTTCGCGGTTCGAATCGACTGCTCGGTGGCGGGGGAGGAGGGGGGCGAGGCGTTTCCGTTGGACCTCGTGTAGGAATTATTTTTAAATCCTAATTGCACGCCCCTTTTTTTCGTCTGGTTCCACAAGTTTGACAATTAAATTAAAATGTAGCTCTTGAACGATGTCTTGTTGAGAACTTATAAGAAGCTCGGAATGTTGAGGTATTTGAGGATAAAAAAGTTGGTCCCCATTGATAAACGCCATATCTCATTGATTTGGGAGAAATTTCCAAATTATCGCTCAAAAAATGTGAAACCGCATGAAAACGCATATAACAACGAACGGAACAATTTGCAGTCCGACAATTTTCCTGGCGCGATTTAAGACCCGACTACCCTGCGAATTGCTCGCGCTTTCGCGCTCTCTACGTTCCCTTGCTACATACAGAAGAAATTGATGCGAAAATCGCGCGCCGATTACGCTCGTGAAAATTATAATCTATCATTTTTTTGGTTTTACCATACAGGAAGAACTTTTTTTTTGGAACCAGGCTACGAGACACTATATATTTTTGTAATCACCCGAGCAGGATAATTCGTTTTCAAGCGAAATGGGGTAGATAAAAATTTTAGAATTCGCAGAATGACAAACGTTCTCGAATTTCGATACCGCCGATCAAAAATACCCGTGAATATATAACTGATTCCGTGGCCGGTTCTAATAATCTTTCATTATCGTGTCCGATACACAGTATACGATCGATAATTGTGGCCCTATCTGTAAATAACGTGAGACGATTACGCCTAAAGTCCAGACCAAACGCGAGCGTAGAATTTTAATCTGCTTATTTTAATTACGCGTTCGACGTTAAATAATTGAACCGTTGAAATTGTTCGAAAATTCGACATATTTCGAGCACAGTCTGTCGTATATGATAAACACGCATTCTGCAGGCAATAGCTGCTAAATCGTAGAATCTTATTATGTAGTATCGTAAGTCCACATACCCGAAATCACAAGTTTTCGATCTAACTGACACAAGTGAAAAGGCCATGTGGAATTGGGATTATAGACTCGCCTCGGACTACATCCGATATATCTGATAATCCAGCCGACGACTTCTGCAAATTTTTGGACCTGAAACGGTTCCATTCCTAAAATACAGGCGCTGAAAGATTGGAAAAAATTACGTTTTTCTGAAATTTTTACGACCATTGATACAACTTTTTTAATTTAATTAATATTATACATACCGGGATTTAATTATCAACAAATATTAAACAAAAAAAAAATTTGACTAATATTATGTGAATAGCGAACGAGATGTTGAATGTTGATATGTTATTCGATGTTTAAGTTCAGATTTCCATTTTTTTAAAACAAATTTAAACAAATCATCAACTACGATTCCGAATAATTGTAAAAATACTCAACAGACCAAAAATACTTATCAGACCAGAAAATACTTACCAGCTCATAACCGAAACTCAGCTCTTTCTCGACACCACTGTAAGCTTTGTAAAGCAACGAATACGAATACGTACATTTTTTAAACAAGTACGGATGAAGCCACGTCACGTCGTTCCAGGATGTCGGGATTTCGAGGCAAAACAAAAAAAAAAAAAACTCAATACGGCTGCGCATATATAAAGTATCCGATCCGTGCCGCCGAAATATCTCCAGCTTTGTCCTTGTATTTCATGTCCCGAGCATCGGTCCGGCGAAGCGGCGTGAAAACTCCCCCCTCTCCCCAACTCGGTCGCTTTCGTTGTGACGCTCCGCCGTCAACGGGAAGGTCATCCTCGCTGTCGGCGATCTTCGGCTTCGTCATCGACCTATATATATATATATATATATATATATATATATATATATATATAAATGGCAGGGAGGAGGAGGACAATTCGGTCGGCGACGCGGTACGCGCGCGAACTCGCGACGGATTAGGGGCGAGATCGTTATTGCGCGCTGTCATGACCCCACGTATCGTCTGCAAATGCCCCGAGATAAGTTTACCTCGGTCATTACGCGTACGCACACGTGTACGTATGTTTGGCGTATATAAAATATAGAATAACGACGGGATCTCAGTGTATATGTACATACATACAACTCGTACGCATAAACGGAGGCCGCACGCCGGAAGCTTTATTTGTTGGTGCCAATACAGGCGGTTCCCACTCGCGCGCCTATCCTTAAATATATAGAATTATTTAGAATTTGTTCGATACACCTACGTGATGGAGCGATCCGCGCTGCCCCGCATAAATAATTTTGCAACCTGTACGTAAACAGGGACTCGGTCATCTCAGGGTGTGTAAAAGCCATTATTACAGTATAAAGCCGATATCGCCGTCGTGGTTTCCAAGGAGAGCGATAGAGAGAAAGAGAGAGAGAGACAGAGAGAGAGAGAGATTATTCAGCAACATTATTATTGTAATCATATGTCCTAAGCACCTGGAACAAGAATATATAATATCAAGATCGCCCTCGAGCGGGGGGGGGTGGAAGGATCGCTAATTTTCCCTTGATACATGACTTTATTTATCAAAGGCCAGCTGCTGCCGGCAATTTCACTATTATACACGTATACATATACAGGAGCGAAGCATGTATTGCCAAAGCAATAATCGAGCTAAGGAAACAGCCGTTCATTCGGAACGATTTGCCTCTCGCTACGCGCCCATTATTTCCACGATAATCTCTTAAGGCAAAATCCATACGCAATTCGGAAAAGTAGTTAGGCATTACACCATGTATTTCCTCTTGTGCAAACGGAACGAGTTTTTTCCCCTCCTCGTTTTCTTGGATCGCGCCTTCGTTTTCATACGTACTCCTCTCTCTCTCTCTCTCTCTCTCTCTCTCTCTCTCTCTCTCTCTCTCTCTCTCTCTCTCTGCCTTTCTCTCGCTACATACAAAAATATAGACACACGCGCACACACACACACACACACACACATAAGAAAGTATCCGCATTACTTCCGGTCGAAAAGGGCCGGGGGCGTCTGCAGCGCTAAATTTTACGTTATCCCGATATCTTGGATTCGTTGGCGCGGCCGCCCGAATGCGCGCGTGCGTCGATAAGATTAGGAGGTTAGGGGCGGAGGCGGGGGTAGTGGGCCGACAAAGAAGCGGCGCGACGCGAAACGGCCGTTCGGCGTTCGCTCGTAAAAATTGAAAGCGGCCCGGCCGCGCTCTCGTGCGCCGCCATTTTAGCGATTCAGCCACCCCACCCACCTCTCGACCCCACACCCCCTCCCGCGCGAGCGGTCCCGTCGAGGACGCGCGTTCCTCCTACCCAGTCGCGCTCGATGCTCGTGTATATTACGCGGCAAGTACGCGCCGCCCGACGATCCTCCAATTTTCTCGCGCAAATCCCCCGCTGTATTATGGCTCGCTCGCTGGCTCGCCGGCGCACCCTCGCCTCCCCCCCCCCTCGCCCACCCACCCACCGCCGAAATCGCCCAAAACCTACTTAATCGCTCGGCCGCAGAAGTGCCACCAATTTGTCGGTGTGGCTGGGGGGCGGGCGGGGGGAGGGGAGTGCTGGAGTAAACGACGTCCGTCCAACGTTGGGAGAGGGCAGGGGGACGGAAGCGAATCCCACGAGGTATATCGCGCGCGCGCGCACAGTTGGCACTCGGTGAGACGGAGAAAGAGAGAGAGAGAGAGAGAGAGAGAGCGAAAGAGAGAGACTCCGATCGGAGCTAATCCCAGAGAGTCAATCGAGGGGCGAGAGAGGCAGAGGGCGGGGGGGGGTGGGAAGACCGGCACACAGGGACGTCGGAGACAATGAGCAAGGAGACAGCTAGACGCCCGGGAATGGCTTGGGATGGGGGTTAGCCCAGGGGCAGAGGGAGGGGGTTAAGTCGGAGCCCGAATAACTGCCGAGAGCCTCCCTCTCTCGCTTCCAAGACTTTGTCCCGCTGCCTTAATCCCACCAATTACTGCGGGAGTCGCGTGCGCGGCGGAGGAAGAAAGCGAAGCGGCGTAGTCGCCCTATGGCTCTACGGACTCTTTTAACCGTCCTCGGCTGTATATACATATATATATATATATATATATATATATATATATATATACATGTAAGATAACGGCGGCGCACGTAAACGGAACGTGAACGCCCCGCGCTGCCCCGCGAGAAAACACAGCGATCGGGGAGTGGGGAGGGAGAAGAAGGTAATCTTCTATTCGACTGGGCTTTTTTCCGAACACCCCCGTAGGACACACACACACACACACACACAGACACACAGGGCTCCGTAGCACTGCCTCTGACTAGATCCTCGAGCGGCGGAGCGGTGGGAGATGGCGTTCGTGCGTCTGTTACGCCGAGCCGCCGGGATTAGTATATATTTGCGCATCAATTTTCCATTAGGCCTGGTTTAAGCGAGAATTACAAGGGAGCGAGCGGGGGCGGCGTGTAGGGCGACGCGAGACGGATTCTTCAAACGCTCGTTTATGCTTTATTAAACGAGAGTCGCGGGGCGAAATTGCGGCCGTTCCGGTAATTATTGCAGAGTTTTGCAGATTTCGTGATCGGGAATAAGATCGAGACGTTTTTGACGAGTCCGATTAATGGGCATTGGATGGCCGGGGCGATCGATATGTAGGGCAAGGGCGATGAATTCAGGGTAAATTGATTACCCGTTGATTGTGTTTATGCTTTTCCGAACACTTATAAATTATAACTTGTCTATCATTGACTGTTATCTACTTTAAAGCACGGCCTGTAAATCGGACGAAAGTCCAATCGCTAGTGCAATAGCGAAACTTTGAAAAAATCCGTCCGTTTTTTAGGAAGTAACATCCTCTAAAAGACACGTATCAAAATGTCATGGTAATTGACTGTTTACATGCCATTGAACATTTGCATGGGAATATGCCATGGTTTCAGGGAAGAAAATCGCGCGCCGTTGTCTTGGGCGCTGCTAAAGCATGGCCCATTAATTGAGAGAAATTTGTCGTTCAAGCAAAGTAATGGCTCGAACACTATTGTTCGAACTCGTCGATAAACAAAGCTAAGCGTTGATACGCCAATCTTAATACAGTCGCACAGACGCAAATAATACCGAGGCCGTGTAAAAGCTATCGGCAGAGTAACCATGTCGGTCAAGAATGCTTGTGTATGTTTCTTCGAGCTTGTCCCCTCTCTGATCCATGCCTAATCCCGATTTCTCGTTTTATCCATTGCTGACGTCGGGGACAATTGCAAAAATCAAGCAACTGGATACCACCGCTTCTTCCAATCACAATCTAGAGAGTGTCAATTGGCTCGTTTCGACGGCTGATGCAGGAAACATAGAAAATACAAGTAGAAAAAAAAACTATTGCACGCAATTGTAAATTAAACTTATGTCACGCTGAATCGGAAATCAAGACCGCCTCGATATCTCGGAACGAAGTAAAGAGAACCGAAAGCGATATATGACAATAATAAATGTAATATGGATCCAGGTCTGAATCTCAAAGAGTTGCGTAACCCGAGTGAACAACGACCAGTGAAAAACGTTCAAAGCCACCAAGAACACAAACTGCGGCTAAGTAAATGTTAAGGCCTCCGTATTGGGGGATATATAGATTTAGTCTAGTAAACTTAAGTATAATCTAAGACTGTCCAGGGTAAGTATTACCACGCCACAAAAAAAACTAATAATAACGAAGAATTATAGAAATAAAGCCAAAACTGGTGCATCAGGCAGGATAAATCACTCTGGATGCAAATCGATCGAGACAATACGCCAAGCGAATAGATTGTACTAGCAACTACTTCCATGCCAGGATATTAAACCTGGTATGAAACTAGCTATTTTTCTTCCTCAAAAGAATGCTCGAAGGAAAGGATAATTTGGGAGCAAAGATCAATGACTTAAAAAAAACAGTTTAGAAATATTTGCTGAAGAATAAAACAATTCTAGATCTATTTATAATGAAAAAATTGAAATTTCTCCAAAACGTTTTATCAAATTGGATTTATTACTTTATCAAAATATACGCTGTCGGATCTCTGATTTTTACACCGCGTGCCAGTAGATCTCGTTGTTAAAAGCATGGGGATGTATTTAGTTCTGAAACTAACATTTCAGAAGGCGATAACGGGACGGTGCCCAAAAAAAAAGTGCAAAAAGGATTTCATTCTTTACGATCCTCATTTTATCGCACCCTTGACCTGAGGCCGAACTAGTCGTCGTCGTTTTTTCACGAGCCGCGGCATTGGCGGCCTCAATTTCGAGACGATCTTCGAGACGTTGATCCGGGAACATAATTGCCGAGTAATATATTATTGTAATTTTGCACTTTTTCAATGTATATTATTAATGTATAGAAAAGTTTTTAATGACTTTGTAGATTGTGAATTAAATCATAATCTCGAATCGGAATTGTATCTGTTTATATAATGAAATGAGCATGTACAAGTATGTAAATCTTTATATAATGAATCCGTAATAAATAGACAGTAAGAGACAGGGTTGCTCTTACGTATGGCTAAATGCGAAAAATGAACAATAGAAGTTGAACATTTATTTTCCAATCTTCCAGAATACACGAGGACTATTGATACAAATAAATAAAAAATTATCTTATTGTACAAATTATTGGTATATGCATAGGCGTGCTTTTTGCCCCCTATAGCGCAATACGGATCTGTTATTATGCATTTGTGCCAACGGGCTTTTCCAACCCACGCAGCACTTCGGAAAATCATTTTTTGCGATAAATTTCCTTTCTTTTCATTTGCACAATCGTAGCTTAGCGTCGCCCTTTTCTTCGTCGTAATCGGTTTTGGAAATAACGAAAAGGCCATATGAGGCCAGAAACGGGTAATACACTGGCCGTGGGATCACTGCTGTGTTATTTTTCACCAAATCCGACATTCCTGTAATCAAAAATAGAAACTGTACACGAAGCCGTTAAGCGACAATTTTACAATAACTTTTAAAATTTCTTTTCTTCCAATGACGGTACATATGTAATTGTTAATAAAGATGAAAAAAGTACAATGATAGAATTTTTAATTCTTGTCTGTTTTTAATTTACGAAATTCATGAACCTCGATATTTCAAAAAAAAAAAATTAATAATTAATGGAATAAATCAGGATGTGCTTGCAGTACGATGTTTTTGCTGTATACATAAATATATATTCGATAAATTAACGACACTATGAGCTGGAAATAATAACGTATAATAATCAGTTTCTGTATGGTTTCTCGAAACTGGGGTTTTTGGACAGTGAAGTTGAGCACGCGTGTGCATGTTCATATATATATATATATGGGAATGGCACGAAAGCGCATAAAGCTGATACATCGGTTTTCGCCACTCGAAAGCTTCCGACACGCGCTTAATTAGCAATAATAATCGCCACTTGGCGAGCGGAGCGGCGCGATTATTCAACTGCCCGAGACGACTCGGACAGATCCTCCCGTGGCTCGGTGGGCCCTTCCAATAATTAATACCCCGATACACATACGTATTTATGTATACAGCCGACGTTCGGTATGCACGGTCATTACATTACGAGTGCCGTAAAACTTCGCGCGAAGTTGCGGCATCGCGCGTTTTTCTTTTCCCAGGAAGTCCAGGTTAATCGCGGCCGTGCGCTCACCCAACCCCACCTCCTCCTCGCCCTTCATCCAGCGCACTAATGTTATTTGTGCTCTCTCGCCCGGCAGATTTTATCGATCTCTCTCTCTCTCTCTCGCTCTCTCTCGCTCTCGCCCCCCCCCCTCACCCCGCCCGAAGAAGAGAAGGAAGTTCTCCCCGGCCTCATCTTCGACACGCGAAAACGAACTTCAAAGGGCAATTGGACCCGCCTCGTACACATCCTGAAAATCATCGGTCCGCTACGGCCGTATAGCGCGCTTCGACACGAGCACACCACCCCGGCCTCCTCCGGCTAATTATCGCCGAAACCGCTACATAGGTGCACACGTACACACGCGCGTGCACACACACATATGTATATATATATATATATATCACACACACACATATATATATATATATATATATATATATATATATATATATATATAGCCGTAGCTTCTCGCGGCGGTTGATACCGCCGGGCATGCGGATATATACTCGGCCGCTCGGTCGCCGCAGCGGCGCAAGAATCGCGGGCTCCGCGCGCGGCGGCGGTCTGCCATATTACGGTAATGCGAGCTCCGCCGCGATGTGAATTGCGAGGGGGGCCGAACGAAAATTAATGGGAGATGCGGAGAGAGAGAGAGAGAGAGAGAGAGAGAGAGAGAGAGAGAGAGAGAGCGAGAGAGAAACGAAATGTGCCGAGGAGAGTTACTCTCGCAGGAACGGATCGAAACGGAGAGCGCGCGAGCTTTATAATGAGGACGTGTAATAATTGCGAAACCGCGCTCGTACACAACGCCCCGCAACAATGGCACTATATATCTGTTGTACTCTGCTCGCGCGTCGACCGCCGGTTCTCGGTTTCTCTCTGTGTGAAAATGAAATGGAGTGCGCTCGATCCTCGGGGGCGTTGCAGTTTGAAAAATATCGAGCAACGGTACGATGCACAGAAAAGGTTCATTATTTGTCTGTGTACGTGCTTCTCTATCTCTGTCTCTCTCGCTGTGTGTGTTGTGTGTGTGTGTGTGTGTGTGTGTGTGTGTGTGTGTGTGTGTGTGTGTGTGTGTGTGTGTCTACACGCGCTTCGTCTGTATCGATCAGCACGATCATCGCAGGCTTCCGACGCAAGAAAGCAGCCGTGGAACGCGGCGAAGTTCGCGCGAGGAGTTTCTGTTTTATATCTGTATACACACACAGGCGCGCGCGCGCGTGCGCGCATACGCGAGGAGCACATACATGCGCGTGTGCGTACGGCCACACCGTGGGCAGGATGAATATGATGTAAATAAATGATGAGGTGCCCTTAAGGGAGTGGATATTAGGACCGGGGGTAAGAAGTGTTATGAAACATAATTAGCGAGAGAGCGCCGCCACTGACTCGGCGATGATTACAGGGCGGCGCGCGAGCCTGAAGTCGCATCAGAGGCGGCCGCTCGGCGTCGGCGTCGGCCGCCACGGCCGCGGCTGCGGCGACTCGCAAGAGGGTATATGTGTATATATATATATATATATATATATATATATATATATATATATAAAGGAGGGATAAAGAAAAGAAGGATATAGATGGGCTACTCCTATGGCTACCTCCTTGCCCCGGCACCGAACGCGCGAGCGAGTCGAGCTTCTGCGAGAGTGTGGCCGTGCGAGTCCGCCTGTATACACACACACACACACACACACACACACACATATATATATATATAAGCCATAATGCCCCTTTCTAGAGTAAAAACCGGGCGAGTATGTGGATAATGACGATCGGGCGAACGGGCTGGATTTTGAGCGGGAGAGCGCGCGCGCGCGGAGGCGCGATTGCTCGTAAAAAATTATTCATTTAACTGCTGGCCTGGCCAAGTCGGCTGAGGAGACGGGAATGAGGGGTGGGGGTAGGGAGAGACAGAGGGAGAGAGAGAGAGAGAGAGAGAGCTCTTTATAACAGCACTTACACGTATGCCGCTAGCCGCGAAAGAGACGAGCCTAGAGCTTAATGCGCCTAATTGCCGCGGGTATATTAGGATGCATATTATATATATATATATATATATATATATATATATACATATATGTATAAGCACGTTGACTCTCGCAGGTTGAGATTCGTAGTGGAGATAATGCGCCGGATGAGCATATATATGTATAAAGCTCCGCCTTTGTTCCTCCAAAGAATCCGAGAGAGACTCGATGCCCGATCCCCGATAAGCCATCCCTTCGAAAAATATCCCCGCTACGCGTCTGCGCTCGAAATTTTTGCTTTTGACGCGACGAACATTACAGCGAAGCGCATATCTAGGTGCCGCGGAACAAAGTGAGAGAATGAATGAAGAAAAAAAAAGGAAAGAAAGGAAGAAAGATAGCCAGAGCGAAGGGGGAGGGGGAGAGAGCCTAAATGCATCCGTGGGATCGCGCGGCCGTATCAGCGCGCGCCAGTGCGACGGAATGAGGATTCCGCCGGGGCTCGAACGGCGCGGCCCTGGATGTGTTTATGGAAAAGGATGATTTACGGGAAATAAATGTATAGCCGTAATACGGGCCCGGGGCATAATTTGTAGTGTATAATTTCGACATCTCTCGGGGCCGGGCATGGTGAGGGGGAGGGGGGACGTTCGAATAAAATTTAAGCTTTCCCGGGAGCGCATTCTTTCGCCATTGCCATTCGGTAAAATTGCTCCCGCGAATAGACGGGGATTCGGCGCTGCTCTCCGTTTACTCTCGCGCTTTCGTAATTAGCGCGGCGGACGCGTGCTGCGCGCTCGACCGTCTACGTGCGGGGATAAATTGTTTCTGCGCCCAGGACCCCGGAATGTCGGCGATTCGTTCCATTTGAATTTCTACGCCAGAAGTTGTTTGGACATCCCAATTTCGATAAATAAATCGGCCGTCCGCTTTCTTTCTCCGCGTTGCTGCTCCGCCGGCGAGAGTGTGGAAAAATTTTCGTTCGAAGCAATTTTAGCTATTTTTCGTTCTCAAGGAATGGACGATCGAATTGGAAGTTCTCGAGAGTCTTGCGTTTTGCAATGGGTTGTTGTTTTTGTTTTTCGTATTCCGCGTTGAATAGCGTGTCCGGACTGATGTAAAAGACAGGATATATTGCAATTTTGCGCGAGAATGCGGACTTGACACTTTAAAGTCACATACCATATGATCAAAATTGACCCCAAACTTTTTGCGTCGTAAACAAACAGATGAGAAACCCACACTAATGGAGATGTGGCGTTCAAATTTTACACGACATCCAGTAAGGTTGTACCAATATAGAAAAAAAAAATTTTATCCATTCAATTTTTTCGCGCGGTGTTTGAATGCACCAGTCCTGGCCAAAATTGATGATACCGTACAAGCTAGTTTTTGCATTAAATTAGATGAGCAAAAAATAGTAGATGCACTGCGAAAGATTAGCTACGTCGAGCTCAATCCGCAGCCAAAGGACGATGCGCAAACTTTTGGCCTGACGTGTACCTCAAGATATGCTGCTCGGCATGTAGATAAATAATAGGACTATTGAGTCTACAGTCGTGTAAGATTTCGATCGATAAGATTGATTTTTTGAATTGTTTTTATCCGAACCCCTTACGATCCGTTCGTACGTAGCTTTCTCTATGCAGACTGAAGAGACTGTCTCATCGTCAAGATATGCCGAGTTTCGACGTTGACGGTTCTAGAGGTAATATTAACGGGGAAAGGTAATCGAGCCATTCATTGCGCACGCTACCGCACACATACCCATTCGCAATCTACACAACGTTATTAATAAACCTCCGCGGTGTCTTATCTGGTATTTTTTTACTACGAATATCGGAAACGTATAATGCCCTCGTCGCTGCATCCATACAAGACCTTCGGTAAGCAGTCGAGAATCTAACTGGCCCGTACAATAAAACATGTCGTCGAAACTGGAGCAGCTGAACAAACGATAGTATCAAATCACTCGTATCTCCCTAATATTAAAGTAGAGATTCCGTATGCAGACCGGATAAGACCGAGGGAACGTCCCAATCAATTTCCTCGCGACGACTTCACGGATCTTAGCTCTATCGATTCCGCCTGCGGGAGTATCATAGATGTTTGCGCGGGCGCGACGACACGTCAGAACGCAAGTTTAAAAATCTGCAGCTCCTCGGTTCATATTAAGATCGTAACTCGCGCGATAGAAGCAGTCTTGTACATAAGCGAACAGAAGTTATGGGAAAATTATCGGAGACAAGTCAAATGACTAGAATAATACATAGACGCACACGAATAATAATCTTTATTTGAACCAATAAAGTTATACGTATATTTAAGAATGCAATTACGGATAACAACCATTCCTATTCTTCATCGGGAAAGAGACTATTGAGATTGGGCAATCCACAATCAACTGTAGATCCACACATAAGTCGAAACAATCTGCTCTGATCTGAAGCAGAAAAACGGAGATGAAACATAAAAGATCTTGAAATATAACCTACCCGCGAAGCAAAAGCTAAGCATGACAGGTTGCGGTTCATAATTTTCGTCACGTCAACTTTAGTATGCATATATATATATATATATGAACACATGTAAAAAAATTTCAAGAAATTTGATCAAACGTTAATTCTATATTTCTAATCGACCCAGATATAACAAATGTAAATATTTTAAATCAGAAATTTCAGCGTTCGGTAGAATTCTACAAAATAAATTCTAATAATAAGAGTTGAATTGAGTATATCTGTTTGTCGTCGATATAGGATTAATTTTCAATGTCGATACTACGGTTGATGGCCAGATGTTTGGTATTTTTCAATATTATGGAAATGCCAAGCCGTAAATCATGTTTTGCTTCTCTGTTTCTTTTCGATGTGAAATACGTCGGAGAAAGTAAGAGCAAAGTTCGATGTTACCGGTGAACAATGTTCGCCATATGCGCCACCGCTAAAGATATTGATACAAATGATTTCAACGCAGGGCTTTGGCTTCTCGATAAAACGACTCCCGATACGACGGACGAACGCGATCGATGAAAATAGTTATCCTAATATACAGCGATTAACGTCTCGCGCGCTTATGCGACGATGGAGAAAAATACTGTTTGATTGCAGCAGGCGCCCACGGTCGGATGAAATGGAAACACGAGCGTCAAATCCTCGGCGTTATTGGCGGACACTCAGTGCAATATCCGTGACAGTTATTAGTTACAGCGCGTGGATGACAACCTTACTATCCATTACCATGCGCTAGGGAGCAGGCGAGAATCTGAAATTCCTGACTACTTTTCGTTCCTCGATATAAAAGGGCGGGTGACGCAGACAGAATCCGCCTCGAAGGAAGGCCGAAACGGCAAACTATATTGTAATGTGCGACAGATGAAATTTTTCAGTTTTAAAACCGTGCCCAGAACATTCGAAAAGGTTTAAAGGCCTGATAGGAGATTACGTTCGAACGACAATTCCTAGGTAGTATATACGAATTCTGCTGTAATGTACAATTAACGAAATCGAGCTCCGTTTCGTTTTACGTAACTTCCTCGCTCGCGGACGGGTGGTCGGGTGATCGGTGACCGTATCGTCAAACGCACTTGATCCAACCAAGGATTCGCAATCGAAAAAAGGCAAATGAGGCGAGTCTCGCGACTGCACGCGCGGCATATACCCGTGTACGTACCTTCCCCCCCCCCCCGACATCCATAGCATTGCGCCATAAACGCGCGCAAGATAAACGCGCGGCATCGCTCCTCGATTACTGAAATAATACTCTCGCTCTTTCAATACGGCATTAAGTCCGACTTCTTACGGAGTCTCCTGCCTCCCCCTCCCCCGCCTCCTTCAATAATTCCCACCATTGCTCTCTACGCTCGGGTACAATCTTTCTTCCCCCCCCACCCCCAAACTCCCTCCATCCCTTGCCAGTCTCTCTGCAATTCCTTACTTCCAATCCCGCGGGTCCATGCGCGTATACACATACACATACTCGGCGAGCGTGAGAGGCGCGGGGGAGGGGGGGGGCGGTAGAGTCGGCTCGATACAAAAGGAAACGGACACGCGCTCGCCCGGAGCCCACCTACCAACGGCTCCTGATGGCGCACATGCGCGCGCGCGCGCGTACACACCGCGGCTCGCGCGGCTCCGACCGCCTCTCGATGATTGCACGCTCGGTAATTGCCGGCTGAGCGCTATATACGATATATATATATATATATATATATATATATATATATATATGTATGTATGTATATATAGCGCGCGCGCACTTGCCTTGCCCAGCGCGCGGCCGCACGCGCCTCGCGGCCCTCTCGGTGGGCGGGACAGGCCGCTGAGACGTCGGCGGCGGCGGCGGCGCATCGGGATTTTTCTCAGGGATTAATTATACGAGGGGGAGCGAGGGAGAGAGAAAGAGGGAAGAGAGAGAGAGAGAGAGAGAGAGAGAGAGATGCTGGGCACGGGGAGCTGGTGACCTCGGGGAGGAGGGATAGCGATGGGAGACGGGGAGAATGGTGTGACCGGTAGCGCGCTTTGGACGCGTAGAGATAGATAGAGAGAAGGAGCGAGACGGGGTCGAGTTTTAAAGGGCGGTGGTGCGGAGGATGAGCAGGAGAAGTTCGGTATGTATATATAATAAAGAATATGTGATATATATCGGTGAGAAAACTTTGAAGGAGCCACTGTAAGTCATTCGAATTTTAACGACGATTAATTCACCACCGAGACTATCATTGATAGTTGTACCTTTTAAATTCTTCAGGCAATTGAATAATCCTATTTATAGAGGGATTTTCATCACCATAAATGTATTTCTATACGAGGATTTAGCGATCTTTCAAAATAATGGAGAAATAATCGAAATATTCAAAGAGAACAGAAGAATTTGGACGATTAGATGTATAAATGAAAAGACAGCAGAACTTTATAATTATCTTTAATAAAAAAAATTTTCACTAAGCAAATGCATAAACGAAAATACATAAAGTAATCGATTCAACTGTGTAAGAAAGCTATCTTTATTCAAAGGTATATTAATTAATTTAAATTTAAATTTTTCGTCATTAACTATCAGATTTAAATAAAGTACACCAAGTTACCAAGATTGATAAAAAGAATAGTAATTAACTAAATTAACATGTGAAAAGTATTGTCAAAAATTCTAAATCTGTTTTACTAACGGCAGAATAATTGACTACGCGGCCGTGAAAATTTTTTCGAGACTGAGCAAATTGTCGCAGAGTTGCATTTAATGTCCCGAAAGTTTCGCTGCTATGAATTATTGTCTCTGCTGCGAGGTAGAATTTGAAATTTTCTTGTCCTACGAGAAAAATCTGAAAACAGTTTTCAGCTTTTACGTAATACAATCGCGAAATCGCATTACAAAATCTTGACTAGCTTGCCGCGTCGAGAGCACTCGAGCATTAGGCAGTAGCTGCCACCGGTGCATAGCATAGCTGCGGCGCGCCCACTCCTCGTCTTCATCCGCTCATGGACGAGCGTAATTTTTTTCACGTTACAGTTCGCCGATCCGCATTTGGGACACTCTCCTCGTAAGTACAATAGTCTCTCTCTCTCCAATTTCCGGAATAACAATGTATAACTCACGTATATACTGCCAGCCGCTCTTAGAGAGAGAGAGAGAGGAGACAGACGCGAGAGTCGTATGCGCGAATGCGGCGAGGAAGAAGAGAAAAAAAGCTGCCGACCGAGCGGCCTCGGCAGTATCAGCAAGGACAGCAACCTCACGGTAATACGAAATAAATAGCACGCAAAAATGAAAACAAAAACGAAAACTCAAACCCAAAAAGCCAAAACGACGCCGAGGAGAAAGATAAAAAAAAATAGCTTCGAAAACGGGCGCGGGCGCCGAGCCCTCGTCGCTCGCGCGGCAGCTGCGTTACAATCGCGTCGGCGAGCGTGGTGGGCCGGGTGGGGGGGAGGAGATGAAAAACTCGGCACGGACCGAGCGCGAGTGTCGGGGCAATTTTTCAGCGGGGACGTGTAATATACGCTCGTGCGGCGGGAGGGACGGGGGCGTTGCGGGCGCGAGAGATGCTTCAACCACCCGCCCCACGACCCAGGAGGGTGGCAGTGGTAGCTGCGCGTACGCTCGCCGACGGCTGCGGGGTAGTGTCCCTGTAGAGAATTTCACCCTCTCGCCCTCCGTGCCGACTTTCTCACTCGGTCTCGCTCTCTCTCTCTCTCTCTCTCTCTCTCTCTCTCTCTCTCCTTCTCCAAGTCCCTATCGCAGAAGCAGCTCGACGAACGAGACCGAGCTGTGGAAAGGGGGCGTGTTATGTCTCCCTCGGCCGGATGCGCATACGTGTGCACATGTATACGCTAATATCTATACGCGTAGACACCGTATTGCACTCGTTCAGCGGGTCGATGCCGCGCGGTGGCTCCAATGCTGAAAAGGGGGGCCCTCGCCTCGTCAGCGTACGCGGCGGCGGAGAGCTTTCCAGTGGTGGATCTGGGACGGACGGGTGACGCGAAGGGTCGCGAGGCTTTTCGGCGAGTATCACACGGCGAGACGGGACGTCGGCTACGCCGGCTGGGCCGCCGGTGGTCGAGGATGTGGAAATCGTGACGCCGCGAGAGCGACAACGCGCGCGCGATTGGGAAGCCGAAAGGAACGGAGCGTGTTTACCGCGCTTCAGTGAAAATCACGAAGCAATCGACGGACACGGGATATCAGTTGACGCCGGTAAAAGCTGTCAGTTTGCCTCGTGGCCGTAAAAAAAAAATCCAAGAATTAGAGTAGTTTTTGGCGTATTTGGCGTATTTGGGCGTGTATTACCTTAGATATAAATGAAGTCAGTCGCATAAAGATGGAAAATAACTGTCTGGTTGGTTCCGTGTATTTTTTTCCATTGGTGACGTTGACTTTTAACGATCTGACCCCTTTCGTTTCTCAAACATTTCAGTCTCTTACAAAAGAATCCACGCCTCCTACAATTTTTTCATTGAAATATTGCCTACCTATAAGATTTCATTATTCCTTACTGCACATAGTTAATCGAAAATCCTCTCAAATACGAACTCAATAGCAATATATTATATAGAAATAAAATAGTGTACTATTAGCTTCTAATTTTTCGCCGCATTTCGGGCCACCGTTTTATTATCGATCCTCCTCAACGAATATTGTAACAATTACTGACCATTTTTTTTTCTTCAAATTTCATTGTACGAATCAACGAAGAGCAGAACAAACCGTAAATAGTTCTAAAATTCACATCCAAGAATCGAAAGGACGTGCATTTTAAACGATGTATCGAGCAAACTATCGGCCAATTGTGAAGGGCTACCGGGATTCATTTCAATGTAACATTCACGTATGTACATAAATATCTCGCCACCTCGAGTAGTAGCAGACGTGCTCGGCCCGTCAATGGAAACAGAAAACTTAAACAAGAAAGCTAAAACAATATCTATCCTTCATGGATATAGGTATCGATAAATAAGCATCATAACAAGCGCGTAGTATCAGACACAGTCGATCGAAATAAAATCGTATGCTGCCTGAAATATATAGATCGAAAAATAGTTGTTATTTTTTTTCGTTAGGCGTCAGATAACGATTCTTTAAAATAAACATGAAGTTTTGAAATTTATCTATATGTATATATATATATATATATATATATATATATATATATATATATATTATGTATTTTATGAACTTTAGGATAACTATGGAAGATGCAATTATACTATTGAAAAACGTCCCTATGTTATCGTTTGTAGATTATTTTAAACGATAATTAGAAAAAGTCTCAATTGGCGAATATTATATTATTGTCGTGAAATTTGAATTTGTAAAAATTTAAAAACTTTCAACCTTTCCGAGCAACGAAAACGCGCGAGCTTTTTAGCAAAGATTCAAACGAAGTTACATATATAACCCCACATAAAAACCTTCATTTTCCCAGGTCACTTCGTGCACTCCATACTAATCTGAATTCCTCTCTCTGTCTCTCTCAAAACTCTCGAGAATATTCTGCTGAAACTTCACTCGCAACTCGCCTCTTTCCCTCTCTCTCTCTCTCTCTCTCTCTCTCTCTCTCTCTCTCTCTGCGCATCTATCTCTATTCCCCTTGTTCTCTCTCAGTTATATATAAGAATCCGCATTAAACATTTGACGTAGATGGGTCCTCGCACCCCAATGCAATAAGCATACCAACGAAGCGTCAAAAAGTTAAATCGTAAAAATCGTCGACTCGGCTTATTATACTCGCGCGCTATTGCCCGGCGCATGCAGACACACCCGCCACCGCATGCTATGTACCGCAAAGTGCCGTCGAGAGGGAGATAGAGCGACAGAGAGAGAGAGAGAGAGAGAGAGAGACCGAGAGAGCGGGGGTGGAGCGCGGGCGTATATAGCGCAGCGAACTCTCGCCAGGGCCTCCTCCATCTTGCCGCCATTGTATTATCTGCATGTATATATATACACATACACGTGTACAAAAGGCACAAACCTTGGGGTATATATACGGAAGGGTGTAGTAGAAGGTGGGAGTATGCCGGTCGACATGACAACATGCTGCGTTATCAGAATTATTGTTCGGGCCGCTGCCTCTCCCTCTCTCTCTCTCTCTCTCTCTCTCCTCTCTCTCTCTCTCTCTCTCTCTCTCTCTCTCTCTCTCTCTCTCGCTCACTCTAGCCTCCTAGCCAATACCAGAAAGACGGGGAGAGAAAGAGATAGAAACGAGAGGGAGAGAGAGAGAGAGAGGGGGGGGCACGGGTCGCGCGCTCGGTTAATACCGCGCGTTAACATTCTTGGGGTGTGCGCGCGGGCGCCCCCCCCCCCGGCTGGCGGCCTCATCGTTCCTCTCCCGTCTTTTACCATATTATGCCGGCAAGCTGGTGGCTGGACTCCGAGATCCTTTCTTTCTTCTCCCTCTCTCTGTCTCACTATCTCTCTCTCTCTCTCTCTCTCTCTCTCTCTCTTTCTCTCCCTCTTCCCCCCTCTCGGTCTCTATCTCCCTATCTCTCTCTCTCTCTCTCTCTCTCTCTCTCTCTCTGTCACTTGCTGTGTCGACCAAGGGGGAGTTATAAGCTCTCGCCACTACAGCGGACGGCGTCGAGCGTGTACCTCTCCGTTACCTCTGTGCGGTATTGCTTTTGCCGGTTCTTCATCGCTTTGTTCATCCCTATATATATATATATATATATATATATATATATATATATATATATATATTATCCTTCCTTCGATAGCAACGTTGGCGATTCGCCGTGGCTCAAGATGATATTGCAAAGTTCCGGGACCATAGAGTTTTGCGCAAGCGCGCGGGGCCTCGATTACAGAATTCGGTTCGTCTAGCGACGTGAGCTTTTCCAGCTTTCATAGAAATCGCCGGCGAAACATATTTCAAATACATTTTACATGCCTTGAATTCCTCTTGAAATAAAAATTTACCCTTCGAATTGAGCACCCAATTGATTCAACAGGATTTCGATTCATTGTGTAAAATTTTACAAGATACCTGTAACGCGTAAGGAGAAGCTTAGTAAAAAATCCGTCTGGGGAGCTCGATCAAATGAAACGAGAGTGTTAAAAAAAAATTAATATAATCGTCTCATGCGCATGCAAAATTATATGCCTGCTATTGTGTTTACTAAAATGCTCGAAGTTGGAATTAACGGATGTACCCACGAGTGCATGGTTTTAATACTGATGTAAAAAAATACCGCGACTCCTTTTGGTAGCATAAAATTTAATTTTCAATAATAGCGTCGCACGATAATGATAAATAATAAAAGTAATCGACAATAATAACTCAAATCTTTCAAATAGTTCGGGCTGGATCCTAGTCGGCATTACTTGTGATTTCCTCATGTAGGTAATATTCGACAGACCCGACTTAAATTTTCCCTACTATCGTCTAATAATTATCTTATATTGATTTATTATTTTCTCTGCTCGATTCAGATTTCTTTAACTTTTACGGATGTTAGAAAGAAATACGTGTTTTTTTCATAGTAGAAAATTTTACAAGTCGGAAACTTAAGGGAACTATTAGACTTTCTATCTTCAATCTAGTCAGATTTACTTAACTTTTCTCTGTTTTGAAAAGAACGAAAAAAAGAACGAAAAGAAAGAAGAATTTCCAACTAGAAGAATTAGGGTATAAAGGTTAGGCTTTCTATTTGGATTCTAGTTAGATTATCTTAACTTTCAATATTGGAAAGAACGAAGTATTTTCAAGTCGAAACCTCACAAATAAGAAAAGTAAAAAAATGATTAGGCTTTATATCTTTAATGCTGTCAAATATGTTTTATCTTGTGCTTGTAAAATATTATATTATATTAACAGATATGCGGTCATCTGCAAAGTGTAGTATTGTAATGGTATATTGCGTTTCAGCATAGTGAATAATGCGTTAGCTTGCGAATCGGAGCGTCGTAAGTTCGTCGATACTCATCGACATTTTTTTCATCGAAATAAAATATTTATTTATTCAACAGAGGTGTTTGACATTAAAATTTACAATAATTAATTTATAAAAAATAGATTAATAATTATAAATTTGTAAATCGTGTATGAAATAATACATGTAGAAAATAATTTTTTAATTGTAATTAAATTGCATGCACTGGCTAAATTCGTATATAGTAGTATTTATTTTAAATAAATAAAAATTAAAAGAGCTAAAAAATTATTGACAGAATCGCGGAGACCAAATTGAAACATATACAAAGCGTATTAATTTCTAGATTTTCTCACTAAATTCAGTCTAGTTTCTAACTTGAAATACCTACCAAAATCTAAGCTCTTTCCTTATATAAAATGCCAATAAAAGTGGGACAAATCGCAACTAGGATCAGACTAGATTTCCTTTCTCGATCCTAATATTCAATAAGGAACACTAACCCTAACTTTCTTTCTACATATATTTCTTGCTTTTTCAATGAGCCAACTGAAATGTCTACCTTCTGCCCAGGCAAACGCAATCACAGACAGACACACACATATACATGTATATATTTTATCTACAAAATCTGAGACACAAATATCCCACCTCAGCCCATCCAATAAAACAGATCAGCCTACTCTCCTATCAAAAATCATCCCTTTCGCGGCGACGCCGGATCTTCGAGTCGTCCATGTCCCGATCGAGACCTCGCCCGACCCAAACGCGCGTACTCGACCCCCCTCCCCCTCGCTACCCCAGACCCTCTCTATCGAGTCTCCACGGAATATCCCGGTCGTCGGCGAGCCAGCCATACTCGAGACCGTCACGTTTGCACGAATCCGCAACGTTCTAATATCGCGCGGGGTCTTGCCTCCCTCGCGCGTTCGCATCGTCGTCTCCCTCCCCAACCCTCAGGGGTGCGCGCACGTGTCTCCCGGCATTATTGGCGCGCTTCGTATACGTATATATATATATATATATATACATACACCTGAGGTTACGCACGTGCGGTGACGCCGTTCTGCGAGTTGGAGGGTACCCGATGGAACTCTGCACCGAACGCAGAATCGAAGAGGACAAAGCCGCCGACGATAATAATATAAGGAACGATAACTAGGATCCCGACCTCTCTCGCTGCCATATATATATATATATATATATATATATATATATATATATATATATATGCAAGTTTGCGACGCATGGACTCTCGAGTCTTTACGCAACGGATTTTCTTTTTCTTCTTTTCTTTTCCATCTCCACATCGGCGATGGAAATCACCTGAGTACGATGTCTCTCGTTGATGTTTTTTTTTGCTTCTTTTTTTCTTTTTGGTTCTATATTTTGGGACGCGCGGAGGTCGAATTCAGGCGCGTGCGCGCGCCTCTTCTGTTTTTTTTTTTTTTTTTTATATTGCTTCGCAGACAGGCGATGGTTTCGACGCTCGGCTATCGATCGACTCGATCGCGCTCGAGTTGGTCGGTTATTAAGATAAAGAGTTCTTTTTATTTTTGCCGCCGTGCGCGATAATGCCTTTATGTAATATATATATATATATATATATATATATATATATATATATATATATACAGACCCTAATCGAGTATTGAAGCCGTTCTTTTTTTTTCTTTTTTTTTTTATACGCTACCGTCACGATCGGCGAACGTGTTATTAACTACCCGAATTTCTTCGCCGTAGAAGAGAATCTAAATTTAGCGCCGACGTAATCTGCAATCGTTGCATAAGGCTCGATTTCAAAATTAATCTCTGGATCGATGGAAGTAATTGTTGTTGTTCTTGCCGTTGCTTTTTTTTGCCAGGACGAAAACGTTTACCTGCGATGTTTACTACGGCGATGAGAAAAAAAAAAAAAGGAAATAAGAGGATCCACTCGCGTCGCTTGGTACGTACGGCCGAATTACGAACTCTCGATTGGCGCCGTTCGGTTAGCATTCGCGGCAAAGAACGCGAAAAAGAGGCGCGGCTAAGAAGCCCGGGGCAGCGGGAGCAACGAGACTCCCGTACGCGTGCGTCTAGCTTTGCCGGGAATTGAAAAAGGCGCAACGCGGCTACAGACTCTGGATTGCTGGACGGCCGAGCGACTGAGACCTGGATATTTCACGATCGTCCGCTCGTACTACACGACGTTTCCACGAGTGCGTATATCCAAGTGCCCCGTTTTTACGAATAGTTCCGCACGAGCCCGTGATAATCGACCGCGTCGCTCCGATATAAATTACGGAAAAGCCCGCTGATCGATCGATCGCGCAATTTCGACTCATTATCGTTTCAAAACCAGTCGCGTGCTTCTCGCACGAGGACCGATTGAATCACGCGCAATGCGCGCCGGGCCGTCGCCACCGTCCCGGCCGGCCGGGGACACCTCGGGCGCAACGAAAACGCATACATTCGTTTAATGCGCGCGTACGCGCACGAAAACGAGGAGGCGCGGGACGGGGAAAGAGACTGGCCGTCTCGCGCACCGGATTCAGAGCGGGCCGCGGGAGGGGAGAGGGGAAAAAGTCGGAGAAGGCCGCGTCGTTGCGAGCCCCGCGGGGGCGTGGGGGCGGGGGGGGGGTCGAACGGTCAATTTCGTGCCTCGCCCCTTAATGAGGACTTTAAGGACCTGCCGCGGGCTGAATTGACAGTCTTCGGAACGACGGGGGCGGTGGAGGGACGGTGGGGGAGAGAAAAAGAATAGTCGCGTCACCTGCGGCCCCGGGGCAGCCGCGCGTATATATCAATTGCCGTGGCGCAATTTATATATATATATATATATATATATATATATATATATATATATATAAATTAGTACGTGCGCAAGCCGAGTCCTCGGGCTGTCCCGTGCAAATTTGTGGGAGGCTGTAAATCTGACCGGGCGCACGGTGGAAACTTTGCGCAGCGGCAAAGTGCCGGCGTACCCCGTGAACGGGGGAGAAACTTTGTTTCGGAAATCATTTCGCCCCTGCGGCTAATCGAGCCGCGCCGAGAGCACGCGGAGAACGGGCGACGAGCGATAAACGCGCGCGGCTTATTAATGTTTGTAAAAAGAAGGGGAAAAAAAAAAAAAAAAAAAAAAACAAAATCTAGAAACAAAATAAAGAAACCTTACATCTCCGGTTTAGCAATTTCGTTCGGCGTTTGAGAATTCAGTCCGTTGGTGTATCGCTGCTCGGTACGTTAGGATATACGTACGTGCGTTCGATGACAAATGGCACGCGTCAAGCTCTGTTGACTCGGCGCAGGAATCCACAATCTCGCGCCACAATCGATGCGTAACGATAGTTTTAGATTAATGACGACAGTTTTCACTCGGCTCTGGGATAGATTTTAACTAATGACGTTGGAGTCTATTTAATGCCGGATGATGGACGATGCGACATTAATATTATTAAATTATGTGCGGTTTACTTCGGAGTAATGGGGCAGATATTTATATCAGAAATAAGAATTTAGGTCGAATAATTTTTTGTTTGAAAACGATCAAATAATCGAATTACAAGTTGTGCGTGTCGGTCGAAGTAATTTTTCGTCGCATAATAAAGATTTAATGGGGAAAGAAAACAAACTATGATAATACTAATGTGATTTGTATACTTCGAAAATATAGCTCCATGATCTGCTCACCTGAAGCATACAGCGATGTTTAGATTTTAATAATTTTTCTGGAATGCTGAAATTCGTCTTAATTATAATTTGAAAATAAATTAATATCTATGAAAATTAAATTTACAAATAAAAGGTTTCTTTTTATATTTACGCGCCTGGAATATGTACATTCTGTCTAAAAAGGTCTATATGGTGAAATGCATGGGCAAAGTTAATTTTTAAAATTCCAAAGCACTGTAATTTTAACGAAGCGATTACATTACACTAATTATTGACAAAAAATTCACGAATTTATCACTACTAAATATTAAACAGTCGATTATTTTTACCGAACATATACTTCAAAACATGAAATCATGAAAAAAGAACTTTAAATCTCTCACTATTTATCGATGCCATAAAGTAATTTATCCATTATTAATTGTGCGGAGACATATGTCTAACTATTATGAACGTTACAGTCGGAGCACGTAAAATATTGTACGTTTTTCACGAAACCAAATGTATAGGTATATATATATATATATATATATATATATATATATATATATATATATATATAAATATTCTGTTATCAACTAAATATTTTTTTATCTGACGAATGTGTTGATTGAACGCAAGCATATTTCACCTAAAACGATAAAAATCTTAAATATTTGTTGATTCAAAAAATCTTTTACTCTATATTCCCGCAAATCCTTCAGTTCGCAATTGAGCGAAATATTCATATAAATATTCTCGATGCTAATACACTTCTTCGAAAAAGTTACTCGCCAAACTCGCGCCCTCAAAACTGCCCAGCCGTAATATACCCGTCCTAAGCCCCCTTCCACGCCACCCCCTCCAACCCCTCCACGCTTCTCTCGAGAGTTAAGCTCATTATCCGCGTCAACCCCCCCCCCATCCGCCGCCCGTACTATAATTCCAGCATGGCGCAACGGCGCGCGCGCGGCAGGGGTGGTCGCCGCGCGTCAATATCCAACGACGCGTCGCCGAGACTTGGCCGGTGAGCCGTGAATTTATTATCTTTCGCGTCTCCCGGCCGTCCGCGTCACCCACCCGGCAGCCCCGCGCGAATATAAATTTCCCGCGGGCGCCGCTCGCGAGCACCTGTATAACGAGCTTTTATGCATATATATATATATATATATATATATATATATATATACATATAGCTTTCGCGGTAGGTTGTATCGCCCTTACTTATACATACATCTCCACTCTGAACACCACCAACGCACATCTGCTTGAGACTTCGCAGAAGTTCAGCGTCGGATAAATGGAAGTACAATAAGTGCAGACGCATTTAGATATATATATATATATATATATATATATATATATATATATATATATATATGTATATGTATGTGTATGTGTATGTGTATTAATGAATTTTGCAAGGAAAAGGCACAGAAGTGATGTACGGTGGAACCTCGCCCCTGGGCTCTAATTTATATATATATATATATATATATATATATATATATATATATATATACCGTCATAATTTTACTGTAGGTTGGTATATACGATATTTTACGTTCAAAAAAATTATTACGGCGATTATGTAGCTATTTTGGACGACTTTCTCAAAGGGAAGGCTGTGAATGCCGTTCGAAAATTCAGTGCAAAGAGAAACAAATTAGTATAGGTATATATATATATATATATATATATATATATATATATATATATATAATCGTAATCACTAACACATGGATGAAAAATCATCTTAACCTATCACATGTGGCAAATAAACGATTCCCGGGTGAAGCTCGCGTGGATATTTGTCAATGTTTATATAAATATTATTCCTTTATACATTCTTAACATTTTTCTACAAATCTAGCGCTACGTTTAATGAGATATTCACATATTTCGATTTCTATTTTAACCAATCAAAAATCTGTCAGATACTATGCATCGTCAAATATCACGGATCAATTTGTAATAGCCCATTCACTGTGTATCGAATTCCTCAAATTATACGACAAATAATCGAAATCCAAACAAATAACAATACGAAATTATCCTATGGTATTATAAAATTTTAGAAGATAACTCTACTTTAGAAGATACGCAGATGCGCAAGACTGTAATCCCTTGAATTCGAACCAGATTATTCGTTTAACCGTAGTCCAGCGCTAGAACTCGAATTGCCCTGTTTTGTTTTTATCGCACTGAAAACTGTCGCATTACTGGCTTCACGATGAAATGGAAAAAATAAAAAAAAAAAAAAAAACAGCAAAACAAAAGCATGAAATCCGTGGCTTAACATCTCCGTCGCACGAAAGCAAATGTCTTTCACACGTACGCATTGGCATTAATCGCGTTCTTTAGCTGAATACAGCTCATTGCCGACTCTGCTGGGCCAATCGTCGCGTAACTTTGGCAGCTTTTTTTCTCCCTCCGTCCGCCCCCCCCCCCGCCGTAATTGCCCCTCGCGCGCACCGGTGCTACGAACGATCCGTCAGTCCGTTTTTTTTCGATTCTACAACGCGAGGATCGATCGTTCGACAGCGAATATTGCCGATCCGCAACCACGCCGCGCACCCGTCTCCGGAGTGAGCTTGGCTTTGCAAAAAGAAAAAAAATTTGGAATCAGTCCGGTTTTGACGTAAATTCGGTGAATTTTGGTACTTTCGGGAGATCCCGATTAGGACGGGGCAAAAAGGGCCGCTCGGTCGATCGCTACGTCGACGTAGAAAAATTTGTATCGCAGTGACTCCTCCCACTCTCGTCCCGGAAAGTTGGCCAATGAAACGGGAACGGTTTGACGTGAATAATATGACGCGGGCAGAAAGTAATAATGATAATTAATAAAGGGGCTCGCCTCGTGCGAGGCGCACTGCATCATCCTAATAGTTCGCGTGTTTTACTTAACGGCCGAGAATGCCAAATGGCACTCGTCGTATAGACCGAGCGGCGTTCGTGTGTGTATGCAGATAATGTGCCCGGGACCACCTACCCTTTCGCATTGAAATCGATATAAGTCCGAGAGTCGTGGCCACCACGTCTCTCTCTCTCTCTCTCTCTCTCTCTCTCTCTCTCTCTCGCGCGCAAGGGACGACGGCCGCGATCTGTCGTCGCAACGCCCCTTAACCCCGCTATTATACGGCCGACGAAGGCGAGAGACAGAGAGAGAGAGAGAGAGAGAGAGAGAGAAATTAAATCTCTCTCTCTCTCGCTCGAAAGGGTTCTATTCGACGGCGATAAATCACCGGACGGCGTTACTCACACGTCTCATAATAAGCGGCGTGAAGAATCTCTTGTTTTGACTGATCGGCCCCCGCGATCCGCATTGCGACGGGGCGCTGCAAGATTAAACTGTTTACGGCAGCGGGCGCGCGTTCTCTCCCTCTCTCTCTCTCTCTCTCTCTCTCTCTCTCTCTCTGTCTCTATAAGCTCGTA
The DNA here is from genome assembly GCA_018907035.1 of Sycobia sp. Sy_11. Classification (NCBI taxonomy): domain Eukaryota; kingdom Metazoa; phylum Arthropoda; class Insecta; order Hymenoptera; family Epichrysomallidae; genus Sycobia; species Sycobia sp. Sy_11. The sequence continues at coordinate 1,171,621 of JACCIC010000138.1, read as the reverse complement.
TACGTATAATCCCTGATTTACGAATGCGAGAGGATGCACCCGCGCGCGCGCGCTCTCGGCCGATCCCCGTGGAGAATTCAACTGCGAGCGAGCAGTTGAAGAGGGGGTAGGGGGTGAATAGTCGCAGAAGGGGGCTGTAAAACGTTGCCGTTCCACCTCGACCCCCTCGCTCGGGTATCTCCTCGTCTCTACCCCGATGATTATTATGCGCGCTCGTACGTACGTCAGCAGTCGGTGCGCGCTCGACGCGGAGTGACTGCGGTGACGTAACAACCCCCTCATCTCCACCACCGCCCCCGGTGCGGGCGTGCTCATATATATATATGTATATGTATATATATATATATATATATGTATACATATAATTTATGCGAACTCGTTCTCCCGGCGATTGTTTAGCGTTACGCGGGATTGCGATTACGTTAATGTGGGGCGGCCTGTCGATGTGGAGGGAGGGGATGGAGGAGAAACGTCGCCGACTTAGTTCGCCGGGGGCACACGGCGCGGGCTATACAATAATAACAGGCATTCTTTTAGGTCCGCGTGCCTGGAACGCAACACGGGAGCGCGTGCATCTGAGGCCGTGATTTACGGCACTGCGTTGATCAATCGTAATCAGTCCGTACGGAAACCTTAGACTGAAACAAAATATCCTTCGAGGATATTTGCGCCGGCAATGAAGAGGTTCCTTACTGTTTTCAACCTCCCTGGTAGTATTTGTCCGGCTACGGTAACACGCCGTCCTCGTAATAACTACGATCGGTACAATAAAATATTCCGTCGTTGGGAGGCCGTGAAATTCAGCATTTCCACTAAACGACAAGGAACAGTAAGATTCTGTTCTTTTCTACAAGAGGATATAACAATATTTGATTTTAATGTGTCAAACCTATTATTTCGTGAAGTTTTAAAAAAAAAAATTTCTTCTACCACCTTCGGGAAATTAGATGATCATAGAAATGTAGCAGATCTGCTAAATGTATTGTATTTTTTTTTTGCGTGATGAAATTGTGTGCAAAAAATCCTATTAATAAAAATGAAGTAAGGATTTTAAACGCAATACAATGTAATTATCGAATTACAGTTCATTTTAAACAAACGGCATTTAATTTTATCAATCGCAATACTATATATCCACAACGATACCATAATTTTTTCATTTGTCCATTTGTACGGCCGAGTAATCCGAAATTCCATTGACATCGTGGCACTTTCTTCCTCGCATCATCGTTAATGCGACGATAAAAGTCTTTCGCCCGTCAGTTTATTAATTTCTTCCAGAGCATTATATTGCGCATCGCCGTTAATCTCCATCGACATCCGCTCCGGCCCCGGTCGATAATTTCAAAACGGCCAATTACAATCCGACGCGAATATCACCGAGCCTCGTTAAAATTAATGCCGTGCGAGTCGTAAAATCGTACAAAAAAAAACAAAGAAACAAAAATGAAATCAACCCCGTCCCGTCTCGAGCGGCATCCGGCCAAATTCAGCGCGTGTCTCGCTGCAGAATCCCGCAAAAACAGAAGACTCGGGCCCGACGACGGGCAAGAAGGACGAGGACGAGCGAGGAGGTCAGTTTTTACGCGCGAGCACGCCCCGGTCGCGGCCGATAAGTTCCGAACGCGCACGCTAGCGCCGCGGCGCAATAATGGAAAAATCCTCCTCTACCCCCCCCCCCCGCCCCACTGCCGCCCCGCGTCAATTCGCGGCAGTAAATTTCACGATCGCGCGAGCACGCCGGGGATTTATATGCGTCGCGAGAGAGCGGCCGCCTCGGTGGCGAGGCGCGATTTACCGCGAGCGTCGGGAGCGGCGGGTGGGGTGAGAGAGAGAGAGAGAGAGAGAGAGGGGGGAAGAAGAGAGAGCGAGTACCGCGGTCGCGCCGCGAATTTAATGAAATCGCTGCGCAATTTTTCAAACGCTCTATAAAGCAATCCGGGGCCTGCGGTATATAACGCGAGAGGGAATGAGAGAGGGGAAGAGAGAGAGAGAGAGAATCGCGCAGCGCTCGCGGATTAAAAGTTTCGCGCGCTATGCTGCGGCGTATGTCACACAGCCGGGAGCGCGCGGTAAAAAATATCGACGCGCCGTCCTTTTATGCCAGTGGGCCGTGCATAGGACGTCGTTTCTACGTGTGACTTCGCATAGGTGTGTGTGTGTGCGTGTGGTGTGTGTGTGTGTGTGTGTGTGTGTGTGTGTATTTTTCAAAGCTACGCGACGTACCCACTACCCCCTTCCCCGTCCCCACCACCTACTGCACTGCCCGTTTTTACGTCGGTTTCGTTGCATTTTTTGCTCCGTATCGGCGCTCTATTTTTTCCTCTTCTTCTTTTCTTCTTCTTTCAGTTTCGCGTTCGATTTGCGCGCACGCACGGCAAATGCGCGCGCGCCAGGGAAAGTATGATTTTTCGGCAATGATTTATGCCCGCTTGAACGAGCGCGTGAAATATTTTTGACTGTGGGATTTTGGCTGGACAGTTGAGGGGTGGAGGGGTCAACCGTTCAAAAGACTGGCATGTACATTGCTCGTCGCACGGAATGAAATTACGTTCTCGCGCCTTCATTAGGAAAGTAAAAAAAAAAAAAAATATTGTAAAATTATGGATTGGAAGTTACAATTTGACGATAAAGTTGCCCGCAAATCGTTAGGCTTCGTCTTGAATTTCAATCATTATTTCACAGAACTAAGGACTAGAATTCGAATTAAAATACATTATACAGACGTATAATAATAATGAGATGTATTTAACGGTGTAGATTTTTTTCATAGATCAATTACGAAAAATTACAACAAGACCTGTAGGTGACAGCCTGAATTATTTTCCAACATCGCTACAATTATTAACAGGAGTCGGCCAATTGGAATCAATGCAACCAAGATCCCTTTATTTTCTGGTTCAGTTTCATATCTTTAGTGATCTATGCGACTCTGTTTTACGTGCAAATTCGACGCACTTAAAGGCGCGAATTAAATTTGTGAAATAACATCAGCAATAATGTAACTAAAAATTGAGTATAGGTACTCTAGCTACCGAATTAATTTGTTGGAAAATAATTAAAAAAAAAAAATCATATTTCGTTGAATTATATGATGAAAAAAAAAACACGGCGACGCTCGTCGAAAAGTTGGCCGTAAAAAGGGGATTTCGGCACTAAACTTCGTTACAGAGATCCTAAATTTTGTCGAGCTAATCAAAACGTACGCGATGCCTTCACGGGCAACTGCCGTTTATCATCGAGAACAGCGGCAGTTTCCCCGACTTCTTCAAATGTACCCGCGGCTGCTTCGCCTGTATCGAATGGAAAAGCAAAATTGTCAGGATAGCTCGTTGATCGACGTTGATTCTCGTTCAAGAATGCGCGAGGCCTGCATCAAGCAGAAGATTCGAGAGGGATAGAAAGAGGGAGAGGGGGAGGAGCCGCTAATATTTTAAAACGGATCTCCAAAGATATGCAAATTGTTTGGAGAGCTATTTCCATTAATCGTTCCGAAAATTTAGTAGATTGGTTTCGCTCGATTTGACGTCTTATTAATATGGTTGCTTCATCCTGTATTATAAACGTATGCATTTGAAAAATGTTGTATGAATCCAATTGTTTGATAATTTATTTCGTACACTCTCTAACTGAACAGATTTTTCCTACTGTAACGCGCTGTACCTGTGCTTTCGAAAATTATTCGTTAGAAATTTTTGTAAAATCTTTAAGACAGTTTGAATAAGTGCTTTTTAAAATAGTTTTCCTATCTGAATCCGTTTAGAACTCATTCTAAACGTATAAACTGCACGTTCGCATCGCGCAATTTTTCACTTGATAATGCTCTATTCACAAATCCGTGGGTCGTCGACAAATTAAGCCCGACTATCGCTCGATGTTCGCATCGCTGAAAACCCCATTCCACCCCTCCCCCAACCTCCTCCCTTGACTGTCCCTTCGATTCGAAAAATTCGAAAATCACCGGGCGCACGAGGCAGGTATAATATAATTGGCGCGCGGGCGTGCTATGGGTTACTCGGCAAATCGACGACTGCCATCCGTGTATTCCGGCACCGATGCACCTGATACGCTCGTTCGCCTCTACATGCATACAAGCAAACATACATATATATATATACCCGAAGCGCGAGCCGAATACGCATTTATGGAACAACGTCTGCACGTTGTTGCTCTGTATATATATTTACAAGAACCACCCCCGCGCGCGACCCGCAGTGATTCGCAGGCGGTGCACTGCACAAATATAAATATACACACACATATAACATACACACACACACACACACACACATTTATATATATATATATACAGGCGCGCACCTCTCTCTCTCTCTCTCTCTCTCTCTCTCTCTCTCTCTCTCTCACTCTCTCTCACTCTCTCTATCTCCCCCCGTTCATTTGCACGTGCCGTTTGAGAGCGCGGCTTTATTGCGCGTCACGTTCGCGGCGCTGTTAACCTTTTACTGCGCGTGATCGGGCTCGGCGATAGGGTGGACGGAGGGAGGTAGAGCCGAGGGAGGGTCACGGATTTTCTTGGTGGTACATCGTGGTGGAGGGGGGGGAGTGGGAGAGCGCCAAAATTTTAAAGCTTTCCCGACGCGGCGAAGTGGAGTTGTTGTTTGCCGCTGGAGTTGGCACGGCGGGCGGCGCAGGGGAGTGGGACTGAAGTTGCCTTTACGCGAGACGTGGACGGGGGAAGGCGGGCTGCGCCGCGCCCGCGATAGTGAGCAATAGAAAAAAAGTCTTATCGTACGCTTAAGGCGCATGCTCAGCCATTGTGCGCGGTTGCGGACACGTCGCTCGTAATTTTCTATAGTCGCGCCATCGAATCGGCCTTGGAATTCGTTCTTGAGATAAAATTTTTGGCATACTTCTAAGATCTGCCATGAGTGGAGTCGATTATTGTAAACGTTAAATGTAATCGTATTATTACATCCAGACTATCGTCGTGGAACCAAACGACTTTTTCAAATATATTTATAAGAAACTTTTACTAGGACAACGGATGGACGCACGACGCTTGATAAAATAATCGAGAAATTATGATGTAAAGACAGTTAAATTATCTATGGGAGAAGAATATTGCATTAAAATGAAGGATTTAATATTACGATTTGCATACATCTTAGAAAAACAGATAGAAGCGTGGAAGCGTTCGAGTGTTGGAGAAATGATACATTTCACTTATGAATATATTTTAATTATTTCATTAAGTTTCACCAAGTATCATAGAACCATTTACTTTATCTTTTATGGAGTACCTGAGTAATGAAACACACTGATACAATTCGAGTGAATACAAATGTCGGAGTGGGTATTATTAAGAGCTATATATAACGCATCTACTAGAGCAATACATTCGATATTTTTTCTTTCATCTGTATATATTGGCAGCGAATTTTCTGTTTCTATTAATGCGCATAGTTTATTGCTTGGATTTCTGTCATTTGTAATTTCTTCACCTACAGTTTCGTTTGGTGAGTTCGAAGCTGAAATTGTATCGTAGTTAAAATTGTAAATGCTATAGTGAGCCGATTCATTATCAGTAGTATAGTATAGTATCATTCATTGATTCACGATTCATTGTGACTTGAAATTATGCAAGATCTCTATGCATTTTTCAAAAAGACGTTTACATTTCAGCTTTTTATTTGTCTTATTTTCAGAAAATTTTTCAGTTGTTTTAAATATTAGTAAGTTTTTATTTGAAATGATTTTTGCTAAATATTTTTGGGATAGAAATTTTAATCAATCCTGAATATATGGCAGGTTCGATTCCTCAAAAAGTACATTTGACGGTATATTTTTTCGATATCCGAAGTTAGGCACTCCTTATAGCTGCATACTGAAATTGTTTTAGCTTTAGTTGAACATCTTTTCGCGTTGGAAAACAGACATAGTTTCTATAATCAATAATTGAGCGAATATAGATTTTATGGAAAATCAGTAAGGTACTAGGATTAGCTCCCCGCTACTTACCTTGTAAGAACTTAATTATACTGAGAGTTCTTTGCCAGAGACTTCTTAATTTGACAATTGAAAGATAATTTGTAATCAAAGCCTGTTTCGAGGAAATGTGTGCTATTTGACAAAGGTATAACAAGTTCATTAACCAGTGAGGATGTTTTGCCCAGGAGGAAATTTTAGTAGAAAGTTTTAGCCCTTTTGTATTTGTTGAATTTCATCGAAATTTCATCGTACCGAAAACTGTGGGTATTACAAAATAGAATTTTGGAGTTTTTCTAGTTTAGTATAAAGTTAATTAGTCTGTTAACATGTCATCGTTGTCCTGCTCTTGTCCTACTGGATACATTACAATCTTGGTGATTCGAGATTTAAGTCTGTGTGACGTGACATGATTATACGCGTCTCTTAACATCTGGGCGAGGTCTTTGATTTCAGAGGTATATTTATATAGTTTATTATTTATTTTCCAGTTACCTACAGTGTCCTTGATAAGTCATGACAAATTTAGATAATCGGATAATTTAAAGCATTGCTTGCAAGCTCGTCTTTAACGGCGATTATTTCGATTGCAATTTCATCTTCGGCACACTTTTTCCTTGCCGGCCGTTCTATCTTAGTCTCTTTTATAGCGGGACTGCCATCTAATGTTTTGTCTGCTATTTTTATTTTGTTGAAACTTCTGTCACCATCGAAATCGCTGCCAGCTAAGCCGCGTCGTCTCTTTATACCAGCGGCAATTGGATTCGGAACTGAGTTGATATCGCTAGCAACGCGTAAAGCTGATGATTCGTACGCAATGTTGTTTTCTTCTTATCTTCTAGCAATTTTATCACTTCTAACTGTATTATGCATTTCGAAACGGGTGGAGATTCACAGGATCCTCATTTTCATTCTTACAATGTTGAGAAATATGCCCTTTTCTTCTTTAAAAATAAAGAAGTTCTCGAAAAGTAAATTCAGTAGGCCATTTTTCCATATTTCACTTTCCAAATTTCCATCTTGTATTCCGGCTTTGATATAAAAAATTTGCAACGAAGGTTTAATACTGAGTTCTGAAAGTTTCTCTTGGATTATGTAGTAGGGAATAATTGGATGAACATGGATATAATAATACGTTTACCTTTATAAGTGGTCTTGTAGAGAGCTTATGATAGACAATATTTACATATTTAATCTCTTCCGTAAGTTTGCTGGCACACTCTTCCATACATACTCAGGTGCTTGAAATTTTTGATGCCGCACGTATCTTTTCAGGGGCGATGATTTTATTAATGGCAATAGCGTACTCTTTGACTGGAATTCCTGTAATAGCATTTATGATAACTGTATGTTCTTTTTTAAACAGTTGGGCGATTGTTGGGCGATTCTTGGATATGATGTTCTAACTGCAGATACATTATTTAACGTAGACATTGTTGGTAAGTTGTTTTCGGAGGCGTCTCTGTTAACGGAAATGCCTGTTTTTATAGCTGAAGCAGTGCACTAAGAGGAGTAGTGCAATAATTGCACTATCCTCGAAATAGAACAGAAGATAGCATTTAAACCTCGCAAACTATAACACACCGGTCATTTTAATATTAATTATATTCAAACTGTAGAATGCTCGTTAGGGAGCGATTGTAAATAAGGTCTTTTACCACTTCAACAGTTGGAACGAGAAACAAAACTATGTTTTTATTTAATAATCGACCAGTCTTTGCCGATTGTCACCGCCGTCCTTATTTAATAATAATGGCATTGCAAAACGGCTTTGTCGACATTTATTCTCGTGTCAATATTGATAATTGTAAATTTTCATTATGAAACCTGAAAAACTGAAAAAACGTACGCTTAATTATTCAGCATAAAACAGTTTTTATTAAATTCAATGGCATGTTACGCTTATAGATGTTTTAATAAATAACGTAAATGCGTGAAATATGGAAAAATATATGCTTAAAAGAATTATATAGTTATTATTTTTACTTAATATGTTTGATCATAAGTCAAGCTTACTGCATATATTTCAAACTGACGTATTCCAATTTTTCTTATTGTTTTTTTTTTGTTTGTTTTTATATACTGCAACCCATTTTTAACTCTCGTAATCTTTCAACACAACTGATTACTCCCTATAAACTTATTATATACGAAAGCCCGGCAGTTGCACATAAAAAACACTGTGATCAAATACAGCTCAATTTTCAATTATGCAAAATATTCCCATGCCTATCGAACGGGTAAACCGTACACCAATATATATATATATATATATATATATATATATATATATATATAGCCAGGCCATGCCATAATCCAGTACGATCAATCCTGCGTCCGCACCATTATACATAAATTGTGACGTTCGACTACAAGTAAACTCTTGCGCAATGTACTTGGTAACCTCAATATATATATAGATATAAGGATATATCGAAAAACTGCACGCTACGGAAGTATAACAGATACACACAATGGTAAGGACAAAGGAAACATCTATATATGTATAGAAGGAAAAAGCCATCGATCGGCGACTGCGCGTGCAATATGCGGAGCGCTGAACGCGGCGCATTAGAAGCTCGGCCCGTGGGCTCTCTTCGTCCGCGAGCGATCCCCTATCCCTCCTCCTCTTCCTCCCCCTTTCCCTTCCCGCCCCTATTTTATCCACATAGCAGTCTCCGTACATAAGCGCGCGCTGCTTCCGCCTCGTACATTACCGCGGGTCCTGGCACGAGAAATCCAGGCTCACATTATGCACCTCCCCCTCCTCCCTCCCTCCCTCTGCCCATTCACCCCTTCGCCTACCGCGCGCTCTGGGCAAAACGAGAGGGAGAGAGAGAGAGAGAGAGAGCCGGTGCGAAAAATACATAGCCGGGCGCCCGCTAAATGACTCAATATCGCGCTCTAGCGGCGCGCGATTTACTTTCGCAGGTGATGCGAGTCGGCGGCATGCGCGGCGATGATCGAGCTCTCGAGTAGATAGAGAGAGAGAGAGAGAGTGAGACACACAGAGCACCCGGGGCACCGCGTAATATCACATCGCGCTGGGGCGAAAGAGCAAAAAAGCATCTACGCCAGCCAGGGGAAAGAGAGAGAGAGAGAGAGAGCGAGAGAGGAGTAATATCGCGCACCGCCTCCTTAAGTATTAGGCGGCACAGGCGCGTTCGTAATGAGCGCGCCGGCAAAAGCCTCTCTCGCCCCTATAATACGGCGTATAGCGCCCGCGCGCGAGCTCGCGCACAGAGAACTCGAGGGAGGCGCTGGAGGAGGCGGAGGGATCGCGCGCGAGCCAAGAAAGAGCGGAAGAGACGTGCGCGCCCGGCGAGCGGGAGGGAGAAGGGAAAAGCGCGCGTATGTATACATAGCAATTGCACGCGTAGCGCATTGGGAACGCTGATTCGAATCGATTTCCAGCGAGCGTGGTTCCCTCGGCGCGAACGCCGCTGACGTTGCCGCTGCTGCTGCTGCTGCTGCTGCTGCTGCTGGTGCTTACGTGCAATTTTGGCCTTCGGACGCCGCGGACGCGCCTCGGCCGTGGAGCTCTGCTTTGCGAGCGGGCGAGCCGGCTTCGTCGCGGGTTCGAGCGCCGTCGACGGCTGGTGCGCGCTCAGTCTAGGCTCGTAGCGAAGGATGCCACTTTCGTCCTATGCTGCGAGACCGGGGTTCCGGCAATTCGTGGATTCCGTCCCAAATTGTTCAGGTTCATCAATAATTTTTCATTCCCGTCAACTGATCCGTTTTTCAGTCCGTTGTCGGCGATTCGATACCGGGAGGGGCTCGACTCGTCGTTCATTGCATGCCTGACTATCGCGATGGATTAAATTTTTCCACTTTATCCGACCTAGGACGCGACTTTTCGACGTTCCTCAGGATCAGTTCGAGCGAGGCATTCGAGCTCAGTGCCGTTGGCGACCGGCCAGTAGGCATGACGAACTGTTAGATGAATTCGAAATATCTTTTTGCAAGGTAGCCTTCTTCTTTATGTCCCGGAATGTAAGACCTACGGATTCACGGATATATTCGCGCGTTTGGCTGAAAATTCTATTGAATACGCCAATTCTTGGCCAATCATTTTAACTTATGCACGCGTTGTCTCTCGTGCGATCGTGCAACGCAAGAACGCTTCCGAATTGCGAAGATAAAGCTTGCGATGAATTTTATCTCTACTCTTTTTCTTCCTACCATAGACACAATCGGCTCAACTACAATCGTCGAATTTATCGCGCCCTCAGCGACTGGAGAACCTGCAAACGCCTGCAAACATACTGACTATCGTGCTTAATGTTTTCGTTTATATATATATATAATATGCGAAATCATTACTTTTGCAAGATACGCCCAATCAATAACTCGCTTTGGTCGACTCAACAATACTTCGTAATTAATGAGTTCCAGGATTTTTCCGATTTTGTTACTGCAGCGCGAGGAGCACCAAAAATTCGTCGGCAAAAATTTTTGAGCCGGGCTTCCTCTGACAAAAATCTGCCGTCGTATAATAAATTTGTCGAGGGGCCAGTTTCGCGCGCTAATCAAAAACGATATTAAGACTAAAATGCAATTTATTCTGAATTTTTGAAATATCTCATTGCGCATTCGTTCCGGTAAGAGCGCGTAAAGAGAAAAATTTACAAGTCAGATTTCGATCTTTGTCTTTCTTCACTGATCATTCCCACCCCTCTCTCTCTCTCTCTCTCTCCAAGTGTTAGTTCTTTTTGCAGCGAGAGGACGCGAAAACAAGCAAGTTATTTGACGAGAATAAAACATGAAAAATATCCTCGGGTATTTAAAAAGCGACTCGACCGAGGCGTATAAACAGAGCAAGAGAGAGAACGAGCGAGCAGAGGAGCGGGCGGGTTATCGCGCGAGCGCGAGCGAGACCGAGAGCCGGCCCCCTTATAACGTATATAAAAACGACAGGGAAATATTACGAAAATTAACGTTACGACCCGCTCGGAAAACAAATATGATTTTTATTCAGAAATAAAATTTACAAAAAACCAGACGAAGAAATGAATCATTACGCCAATAAATAACGACGACGAAAGAGGCGTTTAACCCCCCCCCCTCGCTCCCCGCCCCAACCTCAAACAGCCATTGCTGCCCGCGCGCCACCCGACGTTGTTTTTTCCTCTCTGCCACCGTGCCGCGCGCGCCGGTCCGAGGAAGGAAGGGCGAAAAAAAAAAGGAGACGGGGGCCTGTGGTGGCAAGCCGGGGGGGTGGGGCGGGGGGAGAAGGGGGGAAGGAAGATTTTTCGTCTCCCAGCGGGAAGTAGAATAAAAGTTCATCGACGCACTTAAATGAACGCGGACGCGTTCCTGTACGCACGCATACGAGCTCGCGTCAGGAGCACCCGGCGCGCGCGCGCGCGCGAGCGACAGCGAGAGAGCAAGAGAGGGAGAGAGAGAGAGAAGAGAGAGAGAGAGAGAGAGAGAGACAGAGTCTGGGACCGAGCGATTAGCATACGCACAGCTTATTCTTCGGCTTGATTTCTACTTCTCTCGAGCGGAGGCTACCTGTGCAGCCCTCGCTCGCACCGCGAGTCTCTCCAGTTCTTGTCAGCGATTTTTGTGTTTCTGCTTCCTTCCTTTTTTCTGCCCAACCCCACTCCACGTCCGCGCGCATTTCTGTCTCTCTCTCTCTCTCGCGCGTGCGAGCGCACTCTCGCGCTGCCGACCCAACGCACCGCGATATGAATCATATACGCGCGCTTTACGCTCCGCATCGGTGGTGGAGAGAAAGAGAGAGATAAAAAAGGAGAGAAGGGAAGCAGTCGTAAATCCGCATCGCGCCTTCTCTCTCTCTCTCTCTCTCTCTCTCTCTCTCCTTCATTCTCCGTTTGTCTCTCTCGAGCCCTCCTAGCTTTATGTACATTCGCGGCTTTTTACGAGCGCGAGGCACATGAAAAGCAGAAGAAAAAGGGTAGTAAATGTGGAGGTGCGAGCGAGAGGGATATCTAGACGGAGAAACAAGTCCGTCCGAATCATATTTAAACTCGCGACTTCTCATATATATCGTCTCTCTCTCTCTCTCTGTCTGTCTCTCTCTCGCGTTTTCTCCTTTTTTTATATTATCTACCTCGCGCCTCTCGAGTGCGCGCGCTTCCTACTTGCGCGCCTTTATTCTATTTATTTCTCTCCTTTTCCCTATATACTCCATCGCCAAGCGATATAGAGAGGGGGGGACTGAGAAAGAGAGAGTGAGAGAAAGAAAGAAAAAAGCGCTTATAATATTTGCTCGCTCGGCTGCAGCCTTCTTTATTCCTTCTCCTACTCTCTACCTCTGTCTCTCTCTCTCTCTCTCCTCTCTTATCGATAATTGAATGTATCCATTATATCGGAAGCCGGTGGCAGGGGCAGATGTAAATGGCTACTGAATTTGATAAGGAGTCCCCTTCCCCCGTTTCGCCGTTCGCGCCGCGCTCTGGTAACGATGAATCAACTGAGTATTTTTTTTTATCGTAGCTCCGCGGGCTCTCCACCTCGGTCTTGACTGCCGAATCGAAAACTTTGTTATTTTCACGTGTTCATTGGCGCGGCCGTTTTTTCAACGTGCATTCGGCCGCTTTTTCATGCAAAAACCGCCAAGGACGAGTGAGAGACAAACAAATCAACTTTTCACGCGTCATTTTCATATGAATACGTATACCCGTAGAACGTATATTATTATTCTTATCGGACAATACTATTTTAACGAATTCCTCCTCGTAGTACGTGGACAGTCGTCCGGCGATAAATTCTGAGAGGCATTATTTATTATCGTTGATTTTAGAACTCGTGATAATTATATGGAATTGTAGATGGGGCAGGAATAATAGACAATTAAAATGAATTGCACGGATCACGATGAAAGAGCGTCTGGCTCGTAAGATTAATCGTGTGATTTTAAATAAATACTTCCGGCGCTTTGTGAACTGGCAAATCTATAAAAGAAAATGGTCCAAGCTGTATCCTCCAAGCTATATGTATATGTGTATATATATATATATATATATATATATATATATATATATATATATACACATATACGCACCATCGTAAATTATCGTCACGCAAGACATTCGGAAAAACCAGCCTGAGACGTAGACTGTGCGAAAAGACGAGCGGCGCGTATTGTATCTTAAACAGCTGCAACGCCAACGGCCGTAATAAAACCGCTATACTGTACTTTGAAATATATATATATATATATATATATATATATATATATAGAGAGAGAGAGAGAGAGAGAGAGAGAGAGAGAGAGAGAGAGAGAGAGATAGGTGCGGTAACGCCACTGAACGCATCTTTCGCGTACGTATCGCGCGGCTCGTTCTATTTCTCGAGAAATTTTTCTGCTAAATTGTCCCGACGCAAGGCTCAAGTAATCCAAGAGCAATCGCGTATGTTAAAAAGCTTATCTTTTTTTTGGATTCTCGCCGTATGGGCAATATTTGGATATCCTTTGCACATCGTCGGCAAATTGAAATTTATTACGAAGTACTGCATTACGGCAGCATAAGAATGGCATTATAATTTTTCCCTTAAAAAAATAACATTCACCATTATACGCTATTTATATGCATTATGCACTATGTGCAATTCAGCAATTACACCCTCGCACAAACAATTACACGTCCGGATAATTCTCGTATTTGTAGTGGTGTATATAATTCATTGTTCAACCTAGTTGCCGTGGAATACCGATTATACTCTATCATTATGATGTAATATCGCCGCAGTTTAATGCGAATGAGCAAGTATTATTATAAAGAAACTTGTAGGGAAGCCATAGTCTACCGTATTAATGTCCCATTATTCTACGAAATTTTAATTACATATAATTGTTTGCAATTCCTATAAATAAGAATAAACGTGAATTAAAACCACGTATACTAATATTTTAGTCAATATTTCCGTTTACTATTATTTTTATCGACCAATATACTTTTATGTAAATATTATGAAGACTATTACAAATGATCACCTTTTAAGATTTTTATATGAAGCTCGAATAATGAGAGCGCGTTGTTACTAGAGTCATCTTAATTTGTACATCGTTGAATTTATTTATCATATTTTAAACTGAAAAATAGTTTAACTTTTGAAACGGTTCTGTTACATTTTTGATAAAATTGACTGTGAAAACGAGTTTGTTTCCCCAATTCAGCAGATTTTATGTCTTCTTAACATTACATGTTATGTTTATAGAATATTTCTGGAAAAAACTTACATTTTTATTATTATTTTAACGGTAGATATTGACAGTATCAGGTTACACTTGTATTCTACCATCTTCATATTATTATTCACAAACGTAACAATACTAAGACTCAAAATCACTTATCGCATCAATGATCGATATATATTTCTTCTTATTGACTTGTGATAAATGTTAACGATAGTTATAAAACTTAATCAAACAATCGAAGAATTTCCAGAATTTCTATTAATTCGAGGATAGCTGTTCCAGCGTCGTAGTCAAACCATAGTAAAACGTTCATAGTCAAACCATTCTCAACGTTTAGAATCTTCGAATGCGAGCATTCCAATAGTAAATCGATTAAACGACAACGCGATCTTTAAACCAAGAACGTCCTCAATCTCCGATTTTACCGCTCAACTAAGCACGCAGCCGATCACTACACACGCGCGCGCGCGCACGAATACCTATATATTACACATAAACACTCCACATTACTGACATTCGTTCCCATCGCGCCCGGGTGTCTTTCCCCGTGCCTCCCCGCCCCGCGGGACGCTCGACCTTTATTAATAATCGAGCGTATCCATCATAGCGTACAATGAGGCATAGAGATAAAAATTTCGACCGATTAGATAACCCTCGCCCCTCCGCCTCCCCCCTGTCCTCTCTGACACATCACTCCCTGAGTTACCGGGTGCGCTCGCGAAGCGCGAGGATAGGATGCCGAGGGAGATTGGGGGCGGGGGAGGGGGGCCGGGAGCGACAACAAATAAATGGAATTTAATTTTCGTCCACCTTGATACGCGCGCGCTGAAGAAGAAATTTGACGGCCTCTTAAAAATTAAAACGCAGAGCGGGTGGGGGAAGGAGAGGCAGGAGAGATCGAGAGTGAGAGAGAGAGAGAGAGAGAGAGAAAGAGAGGGAGCCGAGCGCATATAAACCGCGGAGAGACTCGGGCAAGGAGAGATGGGGGGAGGCGAAGTTGGAGGTGGAAGTCTGCGGAGAGCGAGGAAGCAAGAAAATAAAAAAGTAAAATAAAGAAGAAGACGGGGCAAAAAGATACGGGGCGACCGTGCGGATACCGATGGGAAAAAGAACGGCGAGAGAGTGAGAGAGAGAGGGAGAGAGAGAGAGAGAGTCCGCGAGGAGTAGGTAGCAACGTGGTGATTTGCTTTCCTGAAATTCATGCCCCGAAGCCCGCTGCGCGCGGGCGCGCGCTCCACCGAGCCGAACCGGTGGGGCCTCCGCGGCGCGCGGAATTATTAATGTTATGCGAGCGATGAGGGAGTGAGGGAGAGAGAGAGAGAGATAGAGAGAGAAAAGAGAAGAGAGAGAGAGAGAGAGAGAGAGAGAGATCTCGGTGTGCCACACGCGGGCCTTGTCACACAAGCCTTCGCGTATGCTCTACGGGGCCGTCGCGTGCACACACACACACACACACACACACACACACACAGAGGGAGAGAGAGACAGAGACACGTATGGGCAGAAAAGCACACATACTAATAAATCTAAGGAACGAAAAAGGACCTCCGTAAATATATATATATATATATATATATATATATATATATATATATATAAGCGCTTTTTATATATCTGATCTCTTGGCACTATGCTGATCCGTGAAACATCTTGTTAGCTTTGTACAAGTGGACAAAAGAGGCGCGGCCCGAGATTTGTCCAGAGATCCGCTCTATGACACACCTAGGTATACATGTATATAGGCTCATTCTCCTTCCTTTCCATTGGCAGCGGCCACGCGATTTGGGCAATGCTCACGAAGGTATTTTTGTTTATTAATCAAACCTTGATGGACGATAAGATTTCTGTTTGGTCTGTTTGTTGAGGATACGTCTGCGCCGTACCGATGATACCGCGATTATAAAGGCACTCGGCTGCATTGGCATTTTTCTGCCTTTAAATCGTCTTAGCGTTCGCAAAAAACAAATTATATACCATACATTAAGAATATTTAGACTTGGAATCTCATCAAGAGCGAGTACGGCAAATATGATAAATGATAAAATATTGTCTCGGATATAATTTTAAATTGTGTCTCGTGGAAGGGGGGGTGATAATTGATTCATAGGTAATCTTAAGTCCTACCGTCTTTACAAAACTAATTGGCAATTCGCTATTAATTATAAATGATTATTGTTATATGAAGAAGACAGTGTATTATTATGTACACTACTTAGAAAAGATAAGTCGAAGCTTATTAAGGTTAAAATTTGACAGTTTAAATTAATTGCAAGTGTAGCGTTTACCTTAATTGATGAGTCAATATTAAGAAACTTATATTATATTTTAAAAGCAATTTAATTGGGCCAGAGCCCCACTTGTTGCGGACGTACTCGATGGAGCCACGTTAACCACTAATTTATAGTGTGTGTGTGTGTGTGTGTGTGTGTGTGTGTGTACATATTAAAAAATAGTTAATGCTTAAGAAGATATATATCGGTATGCATAAATCATTTGCGAAGAAATTGATACCGCGCTGCAATTATAAATCAAACAAATATATATATATATATATATATATATATATATATATAGATATATACGCGTATAATGAGCCTTACATACTTCCGTTCGCCCGTTACACACCGGCAGCCTAATAAAAATTGACGAACGTCCACGCCCACGTAATTATACGGCTAATTTTCACGAGGAATTAATAAATCAGGAAGCCGCCCGTTTGAGAGAATTTCGACAGCGACACGCTTCTCTACACGTACGTACATAAACCCGAGGGGGGGTGCGGTGGGGGTCGTGGGGGGGAGGCTCTGATTACATCATTTTAGAACTTAATGGGCCGTGGAGATACGAGCCAGATGTCGATCGGAATCCCAATTAATTACCCGAGGAATCAAATCCGTCAGGTCGACGTGGAGAGGTACCGGTGAGGGAAAAAAAAATGAACGAAGAAAGAGACGAAGAGAGAGAGAGAGAGAGAGAGGAGGACGGGTGGAGAATAAAAAGAGACCTTAGATGGATATGCGAATGAAAAAAAAAATGAAGAAGACAAACTTCGATTCCCACAGATATATATATATATATATATATATATATATATATATATATATAATCCCCGATCGTCCGTAACCACCAAAAGCCCGATCGACTCGTCTTTTCGCCCGACTGGCGTACGCGAGAATTTCTTCCTCCCATTGTTTTCCGATGATAGGCTCCGCGAGCCGAACAATCGACCGCGCGATTGCCGATGGTTTCGGGCTCGACTTCGGCCGGAGTCCCCATTGTAACAGCGCACGCTTCTCTCCTCTGCAGCGCGTCCGCGCCTAAAAGGCGTCGATCGTTCATCCAGTCTGCGACTGGATTTGACGAGGGGCAGGGAGGGCGGGGTGAAAGAAGGATCCATCGCGTTTCACTGTGTTGCCGGGCCGAGATCCATCGATCGATAATAACGTCCCAACGATCTATCCCACCGATCTCTCCATTCCACACCACTGAATTACGTAAATGTGCGCGCGTTCTGTGACGTCGCGATGTGTATCGAAGATAGCGATAGAGGGGGTGGGGGGTGAATAAGCGAGGGGGCAGAGAGAGAGAGAGAGAGAGAGAGTAGGAAGAAGAGTATAGATCTAGGAGAGAGACGAGTCTTACTCTCGAATTCCGACCAATCGGTGCGAATCGCCGAGTCCTCCGTCTCTCTCTCTCTCTCTCTCTCTCTCTCTCTCTCTCTCTCTCTCTCTCGCCCTTTGGTAGCCTTCTCGCCTGACAGTCAGCGAGAGAGTCAGAGACAGAATGGGAAAGAGAGAAGGCCCCTGCGCGAGGCCGAGGGGCCCCGGGGAGGAGTGGGCCGTGACGAGTGGCAGGTTGTATCGAGGATATACCCACCGCCGCGCGCCGCGTCGCGTCCCCACTATACACGGCGCTCAGTGGGGTCCCTCTTTGCCCTTTCTCTCGATCGGCTGACTCGGCGCGGAGAGGCAGAGGGCGAGAGAGAAGTGAGCAGGAGGAAGGAATATCTGCAAATAACAAGAAAGACGAACAAGAGCTACAGCTAGGAGGAGCAAGAAATGTATTTCAGATCGAACGTGCATTACGGCAATGCATCCTGTTACTATGGAGAATTGCGGAGTAGCGTATTATAATTTCCCGGTCTGCTATTTCGATAATCGTTCGCCACGCCACCCTGTCGCACGTCACCGATTTTCCAGTTCGAAATCGTCGAGTTCGGAAACGCAATGGACGCTCGATTGGATGAATTGAGAATCACTTGGAGCCACGGCCAAGGATGCTGGTAATGGGTGTGAAAAATAAAAAAACCCGATTGCATTCGTATCGGTCGACGCGATTCACGATTAGCAGTCGTTGTGGCTTTGCAACGCTAAAGTTTGTGTAAATTCATGCTGGCGCAGAAGCAAATAACGCTCGTTCGTACAGCATGATAACTGAAATCGTATGAACGTGAATTTGATAGATTTTGGAAATTTACGGTGAGACGACGTCGAATTTGCGTGACGCTTTTAATTTAGCTTGAACGCGGCAGCTCTAACTATCTCCGATGGAAGATCTAATGAGTTATAAAAAAATTTTAAGCTCTAACATTAGTCCTTGGGGAATACGTCGTGCCTACTCTGACTTTGAAACAGAAATAGCCTTTAACATAAATTGAACGTAATGGGTTCGAGGTTTTTCTATTCTGTTTGAAGGATTATTGAAACGCTTTAAATACAAATTGTAAGTAACAAAAGTACGATGTATTCTGATTGTTCAAGCGTGAGATCCTAAAACTGTACAGGACTCGCATCGAAGATAATCAGCGAATGATTACGAATTTGTCGTCAAAATAACCTGACCTCATCTTGTTGGGACAAAACTAAAAATATCTGTGAAATTTTTCTAAGTCGTACAACTTCGAAGAATTACCGTATTTATGTGTCCATGCTAATCAAATTTGGTGAAAGCTTACGGTATTTATGCTGGATATTGACAGGAATTGAGGTCTTTTTTTTAGCAGAGCTAC
>JACCIC010000138.1:1052500-1150000 GCA_018907035.1 Sycobia sp. Sy_11 | reverse complement strand
AACCTGACGAGAGGGATTTAGCGCACAGCTCGTCCAAGCGTTGCGCAAAAATCCGTCTATTTGCAAATGCGGCGTGCGCGCGCACTTATGGAATGAGACAGGCGCATCGCGATTCCCAATCGCGTCGCGGAGGTTCGAATCCGGAGAGAGAGAGAGAGAGAGAGAGAGAGAGAGAGAGAGAGAGAGAGAGAGAGAAGACAGACAGAGAGAGACAGAGAAAGAGAGCAATACATTTTATATTTATATACGAGTATTCGCAGAGAGAGAGAGAGAGAGATACGTAGACCCAAAGACTCCGGTTCCGCAACTCAAGAAGCTGCAGACCCCGACATAAAAGATACGAGCAAAAGAAGAAATCAAAAGAGAATGAGTGAGGGGGGAGGAAGAGACGGATGGGGTGAGAGCTGAAAGAGAAGGAGAGAAAATCCCCCCCCTCCACGTTTTGACCGGAGGGAGGCGGAGCGGGTGTCTTTCTTTAGCCCACTTATTCGTCCTCACCTTTCTTCCCTGGAGCTCATCGGGCTGTAACATATTTTATCGCGCGCGCGCGAGCCCCGGCAGCTTCTTCTCTG
The DNA here is from genome assembly GCA_018907035.1 of Sycobia sp. Sy_11. Classification (NCBI taxonomy): domain Eukaryota; kingdom Metazoa; phylum Arthropoda; class Insecta; order Hymenoptera; family Epichrysomallidae; genus Sycobia; species Sycobia sp. Sy_11. The sequence continues at coordinate 1,149,428 of JACCIC010000138.1, read as the reverse complement.
GCAGCCACTGGGAACTGGCCAGAAAGAGAGAGGAGAGAGAGAGAGAGAGAGAGAGAGAGAAGCAGGGAGATAGTGCGAGAAACAAAAAAATCACTTTAGAAACGCGTCGTATACGCACTCTCGCCATTCGCGCCCTAACTCATAAGCTGGTTTATGCCGGGTTGAGACGAGGAGGAAGAGTAGGAGGAGAGGGATTTTATGGAGAGGAACGGGAAGACACCTGCGGAGAGAAAGGGTAAGGCGGCGAGGGGGGGGGGCAGAGGCAGAAGCGACAAAAACCGCATCGGTCTATAACACCACCGGTATAAAGCCAGACGATATATATATATATATATATATATATACATATAGAATGCTAGTGTATCCATCGAATTAACAATTATATTTATCGCGGGTTCTCATTGTTGAATGAGTTACGGCTTAATACTCTGGGGACCTGCGCGGCGCGTCCCTCTCCCCCTCCCCCCATCCAACTCCACCCCACCCTCTACCCCCTTTCGGGAATTCCACGATCATCGAGATATCGCGTGCCGATACCCCCTCCGCCAAGTGCAAATTTCGTCGTCGTATAATGGGCGAGCTCGCCTTGATTTCTCATGTTCATGTTCCCGAAATTGTTTTTCGTTTCTAAAAGCACGAAAATTGGGACAAGTCATTGTGTGTATGCGTGTGCGTATATATATATGTGTGTTTATATAAAGATATATATATATATATATATATATATATATATATATATATATGTATTTACTTCTCTATTCACGTTGTAATGCAATGAGGCCATTATGTTAGCTCTGTCAGCTCAATTCGGGTAATCTGGATATTAGAAGTACATTGATTTAATAAGTATATTACTAATTTCTGTTTTGTTCCAGAGATTGAACCATAGCGATTCGAAACGTCGGACACCAAAGGAGAAAAGATGAAGGCAGGAGCAGTAAGATCGTCCTCCGCTAATATAGAATGTAGTTTATTATTTTTATTGTTTTTAATTTTTAATGTAAATTATTTTTAGTAAAAAATTTTATTTCAGATTCTTCGGAGGTGATCAGAAACAAGGACAGTCTGACTTGTCATTATTTTATAATAATATATTATAGTACAGATACTGTGAGAACGATCAAAATATTTATTAATTTACTTATTTCTGTAATTAAATATTCTACTTATGAAAGGTACGACCGCTGCCTCGATAATCGGGCTCGAGCTTCCGCGATTATAATACAGGTAATTTGTTCCTTAGGCATAACGAAGAAGTAGCGATGATGCCAGGATGCTCCAGAGCTCGACCGAATTTGAGTCTTTAGGTTATTTGTTCTCAGACCCTGTATGTAAATTAAAAAAAAAAATGCAGTATTAAGAAGGAACGATGGTACTATTTATTCTTTATTTAGTTAGATCTGATTCCAATAACGATCATATCTAGGTATTTTAATAATCGAATGTACGGATATGAATCGGATATTCATGTATTTATGTATCCAAATAATTAAATCAAGAGATATGTAGGTGAGTATAGTAATCAAATATCCATATATCACAGCTTTCTCATTATTAAATGAATTCATCTTAACCAAATATTATTTCGTTAAGATAAATATTATATATTAAGATTAATATTAAATAGTGCCAATATAGTATCTGTGTATTCAGTAAAATTAGGGACTCACGGATATCCACAAATGAAACTTTCCAAATCATCGAACGAATGGATATTGATCGCATTCTATATATATATATATATATATATATATATATATATATATATATATATATATATATATATACATATATATACATTTAAAACACTTGGGTCCGAATGGATACGCGGATGGAGGGAGAGTTTCGGCACTGCGTTTTATAGGCTTAAGCTTTCAACTTCAAACAAAAGTCGATCCAAATGATTTTCGATGAAACAATCGCCGACAGTTTCTTCGTTCAATTGTTATTCAATAAAGCAACATTGAAATTTCAATCAAGGCAGGCTTCAAAGCGTCTATAGGAGCGAACCCGTGAGCGAGGCCCCAACGTTCACCTGCCGAAAGGCTAGCGCTTAGAAAAGGGGTGGGGGCGGAGGTGGGGTCGGTCAGAGCCTGTTGAAATACACTCCTCGCGATTTAATCTCCGAAAACGCGTCAGCGTGTCTTTAGCTTTGTATCCGAGAGAGAGAGAGAGAGAGAGAGAGAGAGAGAGCGAGCGAGAGAGGCGCTGTCTTTAAAAAGTGAGAGCTGAGTTCCGAAGATTCATGCCTCGGACAGCGACGCGCCTATACGAGAACACCTCTCTTCGACCGTGTATATATATATATATATATATATATATATATATATATATATTGATTTTCTGATTTTATAAATTGGCAGCGGCGCGCGCGCGCCTCCCGAGAAGGGACTTTTGTGAGCGCTCTGGAGATAGAAATTTCAGCGATATAGATCTCGACGTTTATGCCCCCGCGCGCGCCATTAATCAATTACCGGGAGTTTACGCATTTCAATAAATTAGCGTTTTTAGCCCGCGAGGCGTGTTATTAATCGGGATTCTTTCTCTCTCTCTCTCTCTCTCTCTCTCTCTCTCTCTCTCTCTCTCTCTCCCTCTTTCTCTGTCCCTCTGTTTCCTTTCTTTTTTGTCTTAGGCGCGTGCGTTTTTTCTCATTTCTTTTTTTTTTGTTCATTCGCGCTCGGACGCTCAGCGTGTCGTCCGTTATCGTCGAGGATTTTGGCTGTGCACGACGCGAACGAGGAGGAGTTTGTGCTTTTTTTGTATTTATATGTACATACATACATACATATATATATATATATATATATATATATATATATATATATATAAATTTATCGTTCAGAAAAGAAGTGTGCATGATTATGCCTTTATTAGAAGGATTTGGCTTAATCTAATTTGGTACATTAGGTATGTCCCGTTGGCGATTATTAATATTTTCAGCCTGTCCGTTTTGACGGGTCCCAAGGCGCAGACGAGAGACCTCTCGTTCATTTTTCCCCCTTTCTCTCTCTCTCTCTCTCTCTCTCTCTCTCTATCTCATTTTAAACGAAACTATCATTACGATAAAAATCTCGGGGCTCAATTTGAATATTCCATTCGAGCGGGCGCGCGTTTCCGCTTGTCAAGCCGATAATGGCATTCTCTAATTCCTTAACGGGGCGCCGTTAAGCGGGCAATATAGTTACCGTTAATTTTCGAATGAGAAAGTTTACCTATTCCGCGGGACTCCGCGGGCCTCGTGCGGCATCGCCGACGGGACGGATTGCGCAGGCGCGCATCTATTATACGCGGCGCTGGCGTGCAAATATGCGCATCGGTAAGCGCAGCCTCGAATGCAAAGCCGACCCGTTAAGATATTCCTTTATAGATATTATTACTTTGTGCGTATAGGTGATAATACTAATTTTACGGCGGGTATATTTTTCGAAGAGACGTATTGAAACTGTTATATATGTAAATGAATTTGTAAATTACGACCTTTCGTCATAGTCGTATATACATGTATAGATTTTTTCGTGTGTTTCTTTTTTTTGTTTTTTTTTTTTTCATACTTGGCCGGTGAAAATCGCGGGGATTAAAAAGGGTACGATTTATTTTCGTTAACGCGCATTATTTTATCCCGCGGCCGATGGTGGATATACATACACACACACACGCACACGCACACGCACACATATGAAAAATTGACGGCGCTACTAATCATTGGAAACGGCAAAGGATTAAAATATCGGAATAATGATATTGGCCATGAGATCCGATCGCTTTTCTTCGCCGTTTCTAAGCTAATCTCGCTTGTAATCGCCGTGGCGGCTTTCTAATGCTCGATCATGAAATTTCTCAGAAATATCGCACGTCAACTCGGAATTATTAACGCATAAAGCTACGATTCGATAAAACGAGATTCGTGAAGCCTTCGAAAGCGAAATATTAGAATGATTTTTCTCCCGCAAGGTCTGCGGGACAAAATCAATGCGCTCGTAGAGATCAATCGAGCAGCACCGTGGATTATTGATTCAAATCTACATGAGATATTTATTGACGAGAAACGTTTACTATTTACATATACGCATAGATGTATATGTATATATATATATATATATATATATATATATATATATATACATATGTATATATAGCTATAGACTTAATTATTCTTTGCTTAGATTAAACCACATACAGTGGCTGTGGGCGGAGTTATAGTGGAGCCAAAAGAAATCAATATCTAGGATCCAGCAAGGAAGGGGAAGAGATCCGAGGTCACATCAAGCTTATTATTAAAAACACTAAAAACATTGTTTAAAAAACAAAACCTTCCTGAACGAGTATAACATCGTTTCATTCATGTATGTAATATAAAAAATAATATATTACTTTCTATATCGCCGCCGTACTGAATTCGTATTTGCAGAAACATAATTAATAGTATTGACTGTTGCTTCATAATTAAAATATTCAGATAGAACTAATTGAAATGAAGAAGATAAATAGTTGTAATAAATTCAAAATTCACCAAGTTGAAACATACAATATAGAAGTTAGTGGAACGTGTCGTTATTTTACTCGAATGTGACCATAAGCATGCAGAATTATTCACTTGATAATACGTCATCCTCGAATTTTTCACCTTAAAACAAATAGTACAATACTTTTTGGGATATTGCGCTCCTTAGGAGAGAGAGACAGCTGGCCCGGGAAAGCGAAAAAAATTGCCCGCGCTGCCCAAGAGTGGATTAATCCGCGCTTGGATTAGGAGAAATTCGTTGGGCGACGAGGCGCGACAACGATTCAGTATCAACGACGAAAAGCAGCACAACCCAATCGTTTCCGGATAAAGGTGGCACCGAGCGATTTCCCCGCAAGCGAATCGATGCATCCCGTAATTTGCTGCGACTAAACGCGACGGGATTCGACACTGGCCGAGAAAATCAGCAGCCGAAACGAATTCCCACAGTTTCCCAAGCAAATTCACGAATCGTCCCGATCATCGGGCCAGACAATCTATCAGCAATTTCCTCATTATCCACGCGAAATCTCGAACGCGCTAGACTTCGATGTGGGACTGCTCGAGATGTCCTATACTCCTTTCGGTCGTTACATGGCCATGAAAATTATCTCTTATTACGACGAATAATTCCAATTCCATAGAAAAACCAACAACAGCCACGATTAATATATAATTAATAATAATCCGAATATCGATGTCCCGCTGCATTACTGAAAATTATCCTCATCCCGACCACGTTTGCTTGGAGTTAAAAACAAAAAAAAAAAAAAATCAATCAATCAATCCCCCCTCGATTATACTCCGCGTTTTGTAATCCACAATGCAAAACCGCTAAAGCACCCAGGCCCTATTATACGATAGACACACACACAGACACACACACACACACACCCGGCCCTTCGTTCCAGAAGCGCAAAAGCCCATACATCAGCCTCGTTAGTATAAAGTCTCTTGCCCGACCTACCTCCCCTCCCCCGGCACAAAGGACCACGGGGGCGTGCAGCGGTGCTGCGGGAAGAGGGGTGTGTGTGCGTGCGCGCGCGCGCGCACGCGCGGTACCGAAGGAGAAGAGTCGCGGCCGGCCGCTCACCGGGCCGCGTGCCTGCATATAATATCGAGAGGGCCCCAACGGGGGCCCCGAGAGCGGACGACGCGCGGGCGCGCGCGGGCGCGCGCGCGCGAGATAACGAACCCGATGACAGGAGCGATGATTTAGCGAGCGGACGGCGCGTATCCGTGTACGGCCGCAGACGGCCGCGGCGGGACCGGGTATTCTTCGGGCGGAGGATGGCTGCGCTCGCGCGCGAGCGCCGATGGAGCGAGGGGCGAGGGGCGGGGCGAAAGAGAATGGGGGAACAGAGAGGGAATTCCTGGGGACCCCCGCGGACTGGTTCGGGGGCCCGGTCTCCGGGCCTCCTGCTTTATGGTAGCATTTACAATTATAATCCGACCGGGGATAAAAACGGGGGTGGGGGAGGAGGAGGAGGAGGAGGAGGAGGAGGGACGGACGCACTCCCCTTCTCTTTTTTTTCATTCCCCGAAACGTTTCGTCGCTTCTTTTAAATATCAAAATAACGACCGGGGCATCGTGATTTTTATTAAAGCCCGCGGACAGAGATGGAGAGAGACTGAGAGAGAGAGGGAGAGGGAGAGAGAGAGAGAGAGAGAGAGAGCGGGAGAGAGGTGGAGAGGCAAAGGATAGTCGGGAGATATATAAAAATGAGCCTCGAAATATTTTCGGGCCCCTATATAATGTATATTATGTACAAATACGTGGAGCGGCCCGTGGCGGGCGAGGGCCTTCTTTTTTACACCCGCAATAATGTCAGACTTTAAGCGCGGATGCTAAGCTTTAAAGTTAGAGGACGATGTCGCTGAAAAATTTTCGCGTCGAAAATGCGCTCCCCATCTCTCTCTCTCTCTCTCTCTCTCTCTCTCTCTCTCTCTCTCTGGCCCCGGAGACCCTCCTCCCCCTCCTTCTTCTTCGCCTCCCCATTTACCCCGTCCCTTCTTCTTTTCCGTCTCTTTGCCCCCAAGTTTTTGCCAGTAATCGGGCTTATAAGAACATCATTAACGAATGAATTATGCGCCGTAAAATTATCGTATATAAATATGAGAATTTGCGAGGATATTTTTTATTTATCGCGCCGCATATCTCAGCAGATTACCATCTAATTCGAGCTGTAAATTATTCCCCCCCCCCACGGTACGCCGAGAGGCGCGTCGCGCAGAGATGGGCGGGACGAGGAGAGAGGGAGGAAGGGTGAGGGGGAGGGGAGAGAAAAGAAAACGCAACCGACGTCGATTTCATTGCCGCGGCTTTGATTAGTCCAATTTAGTTGTTTGCCCGCGTTACGAGGAATCCCGCGGTACGCGCCGTTTAACGGTAACGAGCTTGTTGCGTTATGCATTAATTAGGCTAATTTGATTTTGAAACGATCGTACGCATTATGTATACGGGCGAATTTACCAGAAAAATAAACGAAAATAAGCGTGGATTCCTTATTAGTCAAGGGCATCGGTTGAAAAATAATAAAAGCTTCTTTACGCGAGATATTTTATATGTGAAATATAATATTTATTCTATATATATATATATATATATATATATATATATATATATATAATTCCACATTTACTGTGTCGAAGAAGATGTACTAAACTTCTTAGCTTTTCTATTTGAAATGAAATACTAGAGAGCGAAAAGGATAAGTTCGAATTTGAGATGGCTCGCTATTAAATTTCCATCCTTGACTATTTCCATCGACCACAGTTTGAGAATTGAATTTCTTATATTGAATAAAAAAGAAGAAAAAAAAACGAATACTGCTAAATTACGAAAAATCGATACGAACGTTTCTATACGAGCACGTCGCTCCGCTCGAAAATAATGCAAAATTTTTATTATCAGCTCCGTCAGAGTGGAGATCGATAAAACGCTTTCAAACATTAATCATTCTTTCCAGGAAACAGAGGCACGGATTGTTCAAAATTTTAACAGCTTCGTACAAAAGCGAATGCGCAAAGAAAAATCGCGAATTTCAGACCGTCGAATTATTTATTTCATTGGTTAAATATAAAATCCACGCTTCCGATACATTGCCCACCGAAGATTTAATCCGTTCCACATTATATATCGTATAATGTATATTAAATACTTTAATTGAATCAATCAATTATTAAATTGCACGTTATAAATAATTAAAAGGACCGGCGGAGTTTTGAAAGATGCAAGAACGGGATTGAATTATGCATCGACGGTCGGGTGGGGGGGGAGGGGGTATATGGAGGGCGAATATTAATTTTCCATTAGCAATATCGCCCCGGACTCGATATGTAAAGTTAATAAAATGCTCAATTATACGCTTAAATATTATAGCCGACTTTCGGAGTGGCCCAGGGAGGTTATTGAATTATTTCCTAACTTAAGCGCGTCCTCGACAAAACGATTGGTTGAGACATATATATATATATATATATATATATATATATATATATATATATATACGCATGTATAGAGCAATGACGGATCGCATTAATATTCGGAGGATGGTGCTCTTGCATTCGTATAACTAATTTAATCACGGGTCTTTACTCCTGCAAGTTGGACCGGGCCAAGGGGGATGTTGTCCCCGAGTCCCCGTGTGTGTCGCCGGCTTCATTGAAAATTAATTCCTCGCAGAGACGATAATTATCAATCCGTGATTTTTTATGGGCACGATTAATTCTAATCTTTCGCCTATCTGATTGGAGATCCGTCGATTGGCGGCGTTAAATTGGGTCAATCGCGCATGGGACGAGACGAGGAGGCCGACCGAGCAGTAGTTAAAGTCGAGCCTGCACCGGCAATATTTCGCGATTAAGCGTTAAACGAAATTTTCTGTACATACGGGAATGAATATAATACGAAGAATAATTTATCGTAAATCGTTTTAGGACAATAAATCGATTAAATAATTCATTCGAAATATACGCATATAGTGATGTAAGAGAGAGAGAGAGAGAGAAATTGTTAAAATATTACAATGCGTATTAAGATTTCGCGAATTGAAACGTATCCGAGGTAATGAACAAGCACGGAGCGCTCAATACTGCGCGTAAAAAATAATTATGGCGCATTTATATTTAAATGTAAAATACAGGGGTAAAATTATTTCGATAAAATCACTGATTCGATATTCATACGCGATACTCCGCTGTCGGTAAAATTTTACTAATCACCAACGCGTATAGTTACGAATTCCGGTAATTAGTAATGTAATTAACGTTATTCCCGACGCTCAAATTATACAAGAATTAACAATCGTTCGTCAAGCACGACGATCCAAGGCATCCTCGTTGTAGCAATGAAATCATTTTGTAATTTTTTTACAGGTTCTATTTAATCTACAGTAATCGGCCGGCCGTAAGTCATTCCAATTAGACGAGAGAAGAAAAAAAAAACCACAAACCGTAAGGAGGACAAGCAAGCGGGCAAAAATAGCCGATTCGCCAATGTCGCCGGTACCCTTTACAAATTGCAATCGTTTCGTAAGGGAAAATACTTGAATCGCCAGTCGGCGCTCCTCTCGCGTAAAAAAAAGAAAAGTCCTTTTAATTTCCATTCGACGGCAACCACGAAGAGACGACTACGACGACGACAAGGACGACGACGACAGTAACGAGAAAGCCGCCGTTTTCACGACCTCTGCCCGTTATTGCCGCTCTTCCGCGCAAAGCCACGAAAGATCCGTCGCGCCCCCCGTCTCCCGCCGGCCGGCCGGCCTCGCCTAAGTAACGAGGACGCGAGTATCGGGGCGCAAAAGGCGCCGCGTTCCCGAAAATCGGGGATTTCCGGCAAGAGTCGAGTTCGCCGCGACCGCGCTGCCCTCCGCGTGATAAAGCGCACGATGCGCCCTCGGGAGCGTCGCGCTATGCGGCGCGCTACGGAGCGATCGACGAAATAAACAGCGGGGCAGAATAAAAGACGGATGAGAACGAGGCAGTTCGTGTAAAGCGTCGCGAAGAAACCGAGAAGACCCTCGCTTTTTCCACCCGTGGGCGCATGAAGGGGACGAGGAAGACGAGGGAGAAGTGGACGAAGAGGAAGAGCGGAGGCGAGGCGAACGAGAGAGAAAAAGAAAATCGAACGGGCCCAGCCGTTTTGGCCCGCGCCTGTAAATGCGCAGGTGTCTCGGAAAAAAAGGAGGCGCTCGCTCAGCGAGCGGTCCTCTCCTCCGCGAATATGCATGTGTGTGTGCGCGCGCGCGTGTGCGTGTGTGTCTAGAACTTCGCGTCTATAGACCGCCTGGATACTTCGGACGTCTGCGCACGCAGTCGTGTGGGTGCGTGTTCCTGACGCGGCGCTGCGCGTCTTATCGTCGACCGTGATCTGCCGTTCGTCCTTCTTTCCCGACTCCTGCCCCTTTTTCTCTTTCTCTCACTCTCTCTCTCTCTCTCTCTCTCTCTCTCTCTCTCCCCCTCTTTTCTTTCTCACAAAAGTTCAATACTTCACTGTCCACGAATCAATCAATGGCGTTTAAAATGGATACGCGTATACATACAATATATATACATACACCCGTATGTATATAGATATATATATGTAACCCGGACTCGCGCGTTTATTAAATGCGAGGAGGTGGTCCCGGCCGATTTGTCAAGTTCTATGTAGACTATATATTACATGGGCATGAGCGAGCGATTTCGATAACCCGGTGCGTGGTTGCTGCTGCTGGTGCTGCTGCTGCTGCTGCGGAGTTAATATATTTTTTGAATACGTAAAACGTAATACTTGTATATGGTAACTATGGAGATGGAGAGAGAGAGAGAGAGAGAGAGAGAGAGAGAGAGCGAGGGAGTTTCTAAGAAAAGCACATGCGCGCATACGTACCCGCATGACGGGACCATTGCTGGTCACGATTTAGTTTTTTCGGCAGAGCGGTCTGGTCGGATGACCGATCGACTTGCGGGTGGCGCGACCGAATCCTGCAGTGCGGCACACTCTCCCGCGATCTCTCTCTCTCTCTCTCTCTCTCTCTCTCCCTCACGATATATATATATATATATATATATATACGTCAACTACGACGTTAGGGCTCGTCCGATGCCGGCATCGCCTATTACTTTCCAAAGTAATTTTTAACCGCGCCACGCGCAGGTGTCGCCTCGAACCTCCTCGACGCGGCACGAGTTGTCGAAGCGGCGCCAGGGTGCATCCGTATATACGGGGTAACAGTGTACGCAAACTCGTCGACTCCTACATTAACGTATTAATTACGTTATCGTACGGCCGAGAGCCTTGGGCGGAAAGCTTGCGGGCGCCGGCATTGCTGCTGGCCATTCACGCGGATGATAGGTGGGGGCCAAGAGATGAGTCTAGAGTTTCAAAAAATTGCCGATGAGTACTCAGTGGCATTAGGATTCTTTCTACGGACACCGAACGATCCTCGATAATTTCGAACGATTTCCAATCGTACAATGATCAAAAATTACGAGGATTTCACTGAATTTCACCGCAGCTTTAGAGCGGGCGGTGAATGATAGTTAATCGGAAGAGAGACCGAAACAAAGAAACCCATAATCTTAAGCGAGTTCCAATAAACTTGGGAGCACAAATCATTTGCTTTTCGGCTGTTGTCAATGGAAAGCAGATCCATGTTCGACGCCCTAGGAAATCAGCCCTCAGCAACTGTAAATTTGCCATTCGACGATAATGTCACTGTAAAATATCAGTTAACATAGCGGACTTGTTTCACATGGATTGTATTAGTCGGTCGACAATGGGATTCAATGATTGATTGTACGGAGTAAATTGCCGCTCGACTTGCACTCGTACAATTAGCGATTCGCGCATCGTGTACAGCATTTTGTCTCCGTCCAATATACGTACCTGCTTATTTATATTTATATATATATATATATATATATATATATATATATATATATATATATATATTTACACGAGTGAAAACATACAGAAGATGTATATCTTACAAAGCGATTAATTAATTTATACAGTGGAAATAAAGCGATACAGAGATCCTGTTCATTATGAATCTTTTAAAAGTCGTTGAACTCGCGCAGTTCCATGACATTTCAATGTTCAGTTTTAAATTCAATCATGTGTGTGTGCGTGTGTATGTGTGTGTGTGCGTGTGCGTGCGCATGTGTGTGTGTACAAATTGAATATAATTGAAAATAAGTAAAAGTATACAATTGTTCAAATAAACGAAAAAAAAAATCAAATGTATAATGAGGTTTGAGCATATCCATATAAAGCAATGGAAAATTAATGATTCGCAATAAAACTTCCGTAATCACGCAATCGAGATAAAACGTGTATTATACGCGATACAGTCGTATAAGTTTCCCGGTAAAATCTCTAGGAATGTCCAAACGGCAATCTCATCGAGAATCCAGCATAATAAGAGAATCCAACTGCTCATAATATACGTTTCGCCTTATCTTATGTGCCTCTCATCTTCCAATCCCTCTCTCTCTCTTCTCTCTCTCTCCTCTCTCTCTCTCTCTCTCTCTCTCTCTCTCTCCCTCTCTCTCTCTCTCTCTCCCTGCCTCGCTCTTTCCATCTCTCTCAGTCCCGCTGACGTGCAATTAATACGCGAACGATTCCAATAAATACCGCATCTTTGCCTCCCCCCCTCTCCAGACCCTGGTGCACGCAGCGCACCACCCCCTCCCCCTATCCTCCGCTACCCCTTTCCGCGCACCTCTCCAGCGGGGCTCGGAAACGTATAATCGACCTATCCATCAGCGAGGAGGAGAGGCGGCCGCGTAATGAGCGGACGGGGGGTCGCGCCGCCGCCGCAACGCCGTTGCAAATGCGTTAATTGAAATTCCCCCTTCCCCCTGCCCCGTCCACCTCCTCGTTCGCGCTTGTCCAGAAGCATTTCTGTGCCTGCGACGCGACACGCGCACATGTGTGTGTGTGTGTGTGTGTGTGTGTGTGTATTCCTTCTCTGCGAAGCAAACGATGAAAAGGCGAGACGTTCTCCAATACCCCACCCACCATGTGGATCCTCTCTCGCGCAAGGACCGGTCCCAGTGCGAGGCAGCAGAAAATTACATATATATATATATATACGTAAGTGTCTGTGTGCAGGACGCGCTACGCATCAGCGGTGTGTGGCTCGAACGAGAGAGAGAGAGAAAGAGAAGAAGAGAGGGAAAAAGGAACGAGAGGTATATTACTTTATTGCCACAGAGGCGCTTTTCGTAATTACTGCGACGACGAATTTATTATCGCGCGGCGCCACCTCATGGCCACACCGCGGGTCCCGGCCGATTCGTCGACCTTTATAACACGAGTCGAATTTATATGCCGTGTATATGTATATATATATATATATATATATATATATATATATATATATATATATAGAAAAGATTCGGGATCTACGACCGCTCGCGCGCGTATACGTCAATTGATCGTTGAATCGCGAAATTACTCTTCGCGTGGACACGTGAAAACTGCGCGTGCGCTATACGCGGGAGTTTTTTTTCTTCTTCTCACTCATCTCATCTTTTCGTAAATACGAGTCGAACCAAACGTGCGGGAAATAATGGATTATCTCGCTTTGAGAGTGAAAAAATTTATACGAGCCAAGAAATTATTATATACGCGCATTCGGCGCGAATACTGTACACATGCGCGATGCACGATGTAGCGTATTTACGATAGATACAAAGTATCCGATTAACCATTCGAGTTACAAATTAGTATGTAAAGGTATATATATATATATATATATATATATATATATATATATATATTAAAAGATTGATTATTTATTATTATTATTATTATTATTATTATTATTATTATTATTATTATTATCATTGTTCATTAATACACAAACGAAAGCCTAGGTAATTGTTTTATATTTCTTATATTAATTAACATTTTGCGCATCGCAATGTTGAAAGCGATTGACCGAAAATTATTGCTTCGTAAAAATAATCGCTCGAGATAAGTAAATATTAACAATTTATGTTAATCGTGCGCGAGCGTTAACGAAACCAAGCAATACGTTTATATGGTGACAATGACGCGGATGCTGTTAACACCAGTCGCCACGAATCGAAATTCACAATAATTTGCTGTCGCGCGTGACGCGGTGATTTAAATGTTAATTCCTTTGCGTAAAAGTTCCGGCGGGGAAATAAATTTTTCTCGATTTATCAAGAAACGGAGAAAAGAATGTTATTACGGAATTTCTTATTTACGGCATTTTAATAAAATGTCGCGATTGACCATCTTATAATTTAACCGTCAATCGGATTATATTAGAATATCACGCACTATTCAATTTCTAGGAGTTAGTAATTTTAATGCTACTTTTCAAAATTATTTTTCGCAAAACGCAAATAGCGACTCGAAAAAATGTGACTGTCAACATGTTGTATAGAATGAGAAAAACTAATGCTGACTTTTTCAGAAAATTCTATCCAAAATCTATCTATCTAACCGGTGGAGCATCCTTAGTCCCTCGCAACAAAAAAAAACACTACGGTCCACTCTCTACGCCAATTCCACAGTTTTTTGCTATACCGGATCTTTGTCACTAAAGCTCATCGCTGACGTCATCCAGGCACCGTCCAACCGCGCGCGGTAAAAATCGCGGGGCTCGATTTTTCTTTGCCTTTTTCTCGAAAGTTTTATATAACTACTCGAATAAATTATCCGACATCGTGCGCAAAAATGCGTTGAAAAACTACCGGGTAAATAATTTTTTTGAAATTCTTTTTACCTGTCCAGAAAGGTTTGCTCCCCGCCCCCCTTGCCCAATTCCGCCGCCACCCTTTATATAAATATTACGACGGATAAATTTTTCTCGACGATGGTAAAAAAAAAAAAAACAAAAAATCAAAAAATTTCAACTAACGAAACCATTTAAAATCGCAGAAATATTTTTGAACGGAGAGGGGGGAGAAAGAGAGAGAGAGACAGCGAGAAAGAGAGAGAGAGAGAGAGAGAGAGGAGAGAGAGAGAGAGAGAGCGGTGGACGGGGAAAAGTGTCAGAAGGAGCGAAAAGGATATAAATAAACGAAACCCACCGCGCCGTCGCACCGTTCGTACGTATACGCTCCCACATTCTCACATGCACACACGCGCGCGCGCGCGCGCAGCGCTATCTCCCCTTTTCTCGCCCGCATAATCTGCTCCGCAGCCGTTGCCCTTCCGAGAAGGAGAGGTTCGAGCGGCAAACCGCTCGCCGGCACTCTCTCTCTCTCTCTCTCTCTCCCTCTCTCGGAAGCGCGGATTATAATCCAGCGGGATAAATAATCCGACGAACGGCGGGCAGGCGGCTCGATCTCCCCCCCCCCTCTCTCTCTCGGTCATTTGTCGCACCGATAATTATAAGGAGGTGTCGCTGGGCCGAGACCCGATCGCGCGATCCCGAGGGCGGGCGGGTGGCTCGGAGCGGAGGGGGGGGGGAGGATCTTTATGCGCGCATTTTACGCGCCGGCGGGGCGCCGCGGTAAACTAACCGGCGGTTAATTATTTGACCCCTACCCCTGGCCCCGTGCTCTGTCTCGGCGCTGCGCTCGCCCCGCCACTCCTCGCTCGGAGAACCCGCAGTGCGTTCTGCCGCAGGGCTTTATTCTCGCTTCTTTTCCCCTCCCGCCCGACGGCGATCCGTTTTTTTTTTTTTTTTGCGTTCTTTTCTTTCTTTTTTCTTTGTCTTTTTCACCTCGATCCCCACTCCGCCTTAGGAGAATGCGCCGGATCTCGCATTCTTGGCTTAAGTACGAAGAACATTTTCGGTCAATTAACGAACTGCCTGGATTTATCTCTGGCTCCGTGCGAGTTTTGCCCTGGCTAATTATTTTTCCAGCATGCTGTACCCTCAAATTTTGTTTGCGCGATCGAGTGTGGTAATGACAATTGGGGAAAAACAAAGAATCGTTTATACTGCCTAGATTGAAAATAATCTTACTCTGTAAGTGGAATTGGATGTTTTTTTCTTTTAATTACCATTTGTTCTTCTTTAGTGAAAGATCCTCTTCAGATGGTGAAACTTGAGTAGAAGTTGTTCAATTACGTAAAAATGAAAAATTGTGAAAATAATTTCTTTCCTATGAAAATGCGAATTAATATTAATTGTTGTCATATGTTCATAATAAGTCTTTCATATTAATTCAGTTACTAACTCCTTATAGAGAGAATCTGTCCATTAAAAAATTAGCGTATTAGAAATTTTTACAGAATAGTATAATTTTAATCAGAAAGCATCGAATGGATAAGCTAGACATTTATAACCCGAAAATTCACCTATTTCTCGTGCTGAAATTTTTTTATTTTTGTGTCGTTAAAAACGTCCAATAGAGTTTTATATTTTTTTAATAAGAAAAAACCATATTAGTTATTTCTAATACGTGAAAGAAATAAATCAATTTGTTTTTCATGCTAATTCAGTTGTAAGTCTGTATTCCGAGCAATCTAGGAATCCCTTAAATTACATCTTTAAATTTATTTATAATAAATTATAATATTTGTAATATAAAAATTTAATAAATTTAATTATTAATAAACATAAAAAATGTTTCTCAAGTAAAAGGAAAAATTTGTATCGACTCAGCAGCATCCAGCGTTATCTCCTTATGATAATTCTCACGGCAACGGACCTTTCTCAAACTCATTAACCTGCTGAGCAAAAAAAAATGAAAAAAAAAAAGTCGCGCACTACTGCTGTTCCACCGATCGCGCCACCATCCGTGAGATCTTTACGGTTATCCGAGCTTCCTCTGATCGCGAATAAATCTTGCCCTCCTGGCCCCCCACCCTCTTCCCTCGCCGCAACATCCGTCCCAATCCCAATGATTCTTTCACGCGGCTACCATCTTTTCGCCCCCTTCTCGACGTCTACATACATACATACATACATACATACATACATACATACATACATACATACATACATACATACATATATATATATATATATATATATATATATATATAATGCATAGGAACTCTCGCGTAAGCAGAGAAGCGCAAGAATCAAGGCCCGCGTATCGCGCGCATCGGTCATCCCCTCCGGCCCCGAGAAATATACACGACCGCGCGCGCGCTCGGTAGCGCATTCAATTAGCCGCCGTGTGGCGCTCTCCTGATATATATATATATATATATATATATATATATATATATATATTGCTCCCGAGACACGAAGCGCCTCCGTGCGTGCGCGAGCGTGCGTGCGTCGCTTGTGCGCGCTCGAGCGCGCGAAAGCTCGCGAGACTTTTAAGAGGTGGCGTGAATGACGACCGGTGCCTGAAAGGCCGAGGAACTGGGGGCGGGGGGGGACTGAGGGGCGGTGAGGAGGAGGAGGAGGAGGAGGAACGTGGGCGAGGGGCGAAGGGGGGAATGGAGGAGGAGCGAAAGGACACACCTAAATCGGTCGTCGCTCGACAACAGGGGTGGCCGGGTCCGTGGCCGATTCGGATTCGGGCGCGGGATCCTCTCTTCCGTCTGACGCTTTAATTACTCTTTCGTGCTATAAATTGTACGAAATCCTGGATGGAAGGCGAATGTGCCCGCGTACACGTAGATTGTGCCTCTGTGTGCGCGTGCATGCGGGTGTATTATGCGTATGCGTTTCATTTTCATGAATTTTTTTGCAGATCATTCATGAGCCCCGCGAATCTGTGCAAAAAGGATCTTGATGCGATTTTATCACGCTACAAATATCTCTAATTCCGAGGTTGATTTATTCTCATGCAGTTACTCAGATATGCATTATATTGTAATAATGTTGTTTCTAAGATATTTTGTAATGTTTTCTTTCTAATATTATACATTAAATAAACTAGGAGTGATGATTCATGTCTACAGTTACAAGTTTTTTCATTTCCAATATCCATGTTCTTTTTACAATAAACTGCTCCAACCTTATCAAAAAAATGACTAGGATATAATATATAAGGTATGAAATAATAATCATTTAGATAGTTTCACAGTATAATTGTGCGGTATAATTGTGCGTATCTTTAACGATGTAAATGCCTAGAGTAAGTAAAGAGATTAACTTAGTTGAAAATCTTGGTGTAATTAAGAAAAGGTTAAAAACTGGATGCTTTTGTAAAATTTTAATAATCTACAATATCAGAATAGATATATAAATAGATCGATATAATCTAACCGTACGATGATCATTGTTTACAATAGTCAGTTCTTCAGTTATTTCGAAATTTTTTATATTCAACAATAATATATATAATCATAGACAGTGTGGGCACAACTAAAATAGAATAAATAAGTTTGAGTAGTTTGGCATTAGACTCTTGTATGCCTAGGAATAGAACTCAGTCGTTTGAATTTGATTTCCTAATTAAATTTTCCTAATTAATTTTCCGAATGATTTCCTAACTAAAGTTTTTTCAGTACTTTATTTTAGATCGTGTTCTAATTTGTTTTGATCTTGTAAAAAAAGAATCCAGCAAAAAGAAATCATCGAGAACGAGACCAGGACAATCCTGCTATTTAATTAATAAGGTAAATAAAATTTCTCCTATACTTAGTAACTTTGAATTTCCATAGGATTGATGGATACTAATTGAAGAACTTTAATACAATCGGACGCGTCCGAATAAAATAAGTTACAGTCTCGGCCCGTACGTACGAAAAATTAACATTTCAAATGCAATAAACGCATTTGCCGCGTGAAGGAGCGAAGCCACGGGAAAATCGAATCGAACGAAGAGAGAAAAGAGGCGATCAATTTCACCTTCCTGTCGAACGATATTTGACGTATATGGAATGACGGGGACGATTAAGACGCGCCCCCTTTGCCCAACGTTCGCCCGGATAAATTCGGACGGCTTCGAGGAGCGCGGCTCATACGATACCGAATGGAAATATCGGATAAAATCCGTGCGCGAGCCGTCGAGTAAGACCGCGGAATCGACTCCGATATCCGGCGCGCGTCAGCGTACAGGAAGCGAAAAGAAGACGCCGTTTAAATTATAGAGGAGTCGCTTCGACGCGGGTCCGAATGAGCGCGAGGAGCGGAAGTCGCTCCCCACCCCCCCCCTACCCTGCAACCGCTACCGCGCCGATGAGCTCGTAAGGTATATAAGCCAACTGCGATCTCGCAAAAGCTCCCGCACTCCTCCTCCCTCACCACTCCCCTCCCCCCCACCCCCATCGCTATCTCGCGAGTTATTGCGCATAATTGATTTTACCCCGGCGACTGTAATCGAGAGGCGCGTATTCCCCATCCGCGCGTCCGACTCGAGCTTTCTCATACATGCCTGAATAATCGAACGGATTTTCCTCTCGTTCGCCGTTCGCTTCGGCGGCGGGGGGAGGGGCGGGATATCGGGAGAAAATTAATACCCTCTTTTGCGACGCCGTCCCTCTCGCCGCGCCGGGGTATTATTAATTGAGACGACGCCGATTGCGCCGAGATTGGTGGGATTGGGGGGGGGGGAGGAGGGAGGGAGAAAGAGGTTAAGGATATACTACGCCAAATGAAGGGGTGGGGGCGACAAATGAGGAATCTATCTTTAATTTGCATACATAAATAATGCGTCGGCACCGAGAGATCGACGAAGGATGCCCCCGCGCGCGCGCGCGCGCGCGCGATTCGACCAAGCTTGTCGTTTATAAAACTGGGATGGACGTTGCGCGAGAGATTTCACGGCGTATCCGTAATCGGTCGTTCAGCCGACTCGATTTAAATCGCCCGGGCTATGAAAAATCGAATGGACATTTTTCGAGCCAGATAATCGGTACGCGCGATATGCTCGTCGCTATGCACGAGGACTGCTTGAAAGTTGGACGGTGGATGAAATGACGTAGATGCAATCTCCGAAGATCGTGAAAAATTTTGGCAAAATTGGATCAATTCCACTGTGCGATGCTCGTTTTGGCCCAATTTCAATTCGGCTCCCTCGCTGGCAATTCGTGCGATTCTCGGCCTTTCAGGCGTCGAATTACGATGGCATTTCAATTTTCCGCTAACCTCCGAAGAGTTTTTTTTTCACGTCGACTGGCCTCTCACGACCACTAAATCGCGCGAAGTTTCGTCATTCGGAATCATCCTGAGGAACGCTATGAGAGTGAATTGATTTAAAGAGACAGTGAAAGAGACGGTATGAAAGTATTATTTAATCCTTGACATTTCACGTATTTCACATATGAATGTTATAAAATCCTTTAGAGGAATGCATATTAATCGAATATAGTAGATCGCATAATACACGTTTGGATAAAAATTAAAAATTCTGTTACACATGTTCCAGGCACAGTAATATCTATAATTTTTGAATAAGTAAATACCGCATCAACTATGTCTTGCAGCAACTGACCTTTTCTACTTATAACTGTGAAATAAATTTCGAATATTCACATGAAATTGTGTTCTTCTGATTCACATATCTTGTTCATATAGTTGACATTTTATGCATTTCGTTCAAATTGATTTAGATTGAAATTTACGTGGTGTGTCATTGTTTGGTCAATTTTTTTACTTTAAACATTAATGATGCAGATCCTCCTAATGGTTGAAAATGCACCTGTAAATATGTAAAATTACGTGAAACTTAAGGATTTGTCGACTAATGCAGGAAGAAGCTTTCTGTTCATCTCAAAATAGTACCTTAATATAAACATGCAGAAAAGCGTACTCTTATGAAATACCTTTCATAATATTAAATTATAAGTAAATTTCATTGGTTTTAAATCCAATAAAAGTAAGAAAAAATAAAATTTAAGTAGAAAGCTAAACTTTCTTGTAAAAGTTCTCCCAAATAATGTTTAATTACTACATAAATTTACGTCTAAATATCCCATTCGCACCTGCTTCGAATTTACCCATAGGGTGCTTAATCTACTAACTTTTTAATGGGGCAGAAATGTCTGCTAGTTTTTTTTTTTTCACTTTTTTTTCAATTAAATCGCTTCACCGTTCGTCGTTACAAATCACATTATTGGACACGAAGGAACAGTTCTCGGCAAATTGCTTTGCACGAGACTCAATGCAATCAAGTATTCCCGGAGTATTTCAAAATATCATCCGAAAGTCGCGTGGCCGCAGCGAGACTCGCGACAAAGCTTCGTTCTCCTGCCTCTGGCGCGTTTAACGCGAACTCCCGCGGGGGGGGGGAGGAGTCAGCGACGCGCGACAACTGACGGGGGAACGCCCCGACGCTCGTTGCGTCTTCGGGCTGTCGCGGCGGGCGTTCCTTCGTCGTTCGATCGCTCAATTTCCCCCGTTAAATTTGCTCTTCCCCCCCTCCCCACCTCTTTGTCGTGGTTTTCAGCGTTAAAAAAAAGAGGGAGAGGAAAAAAACAAAATAAAAAATGTAAGAAATCAAAGTATGATCTGCTTTTGGAATTCATAAGATTTTCCAATTTTATACTCGAAATTTTACAATTTTACAATTTTACAACGACAAATCATATTAAGTATCATCGGATGATTGTGAAATTTTTTTTAATGAAATGCGCAAAATTAATGGTCTGTAATAAAACCTATTCTTTTCTAACCTCATGTAGACGCTCCAATAAGATTTTACATATTTCAAATGAAAAATTATGTATTTCGTATTATTTTTTTTCGTTGCCTAGCGCACTTTTTAATTTTGTATAGGATACTAGTACACACACACACACACACACACACACTATTTTACCACAGAAGACTAGCACAATTTGTAATTTTTACATCAAAAATGAATCCAGACGTACATAAATTAACACGTAAAATATGAATCTTAAAAAACTGAAACATAATTTACTAGTAAGAGCTTAATTATGCTCAAATAGACTAACTGATATATGTTAGTTTTCCACACAGAAACTGATAAGGCCAGTGGATTTGTCCTACTTTTCATCATGAGAATGAAACGATGTTACATTTTCATGTAAGAACAGTGTTGTTTTATTTTTAAACTAAATGAATTGTGCTATAATCTTCTATAATATAAAATACAAAGTTTGGATAATCATTTGAAGATTCTGAATCGACTATGAATTCATTGGGTGATCTTATATATTTTTTAAATCCACATTTTATTGGACATATATTCATATATACATAATTGATCATAGAATATCAGGAAGTATAAATGGAACTTTGAATTAATGTATTAAAAAGTGTATATATAAGGAATAATAACTACTAAAACTTCTCCTCTAATATTTTAATAAATATAAACATTTATCCTGCAGAATTATACCACTGCTCTATATTTCAGTCAAAAAAAATTTTTTTAAAGCTACTAGAAATAAACTATCTAATGTATAAAACTTCCGCAATTTTCCTGACACGATACCAAGAGGCATTTCAAAGCCCGAATCCAAACTAGCACAATTTATTTCCCGACGGAAATTAACGCAACCAAATTCGCGATCATCGCCGAAAAGTTACTCGACTGAATTCCTTTCGTTTTCCATGTAATTATGAATTGTACTACCCTTTTCCGAAAATAAAAAGAATTGCGTTAGTTGTCGATGCATAATTGGTAATGTTCAAATTTCCGTTGGTTGTTGTGGTGGAAATATTGGGAAGAGGATTAGGTTCTCGAAAAAATGATTTAATTATATTTTATTTTTGTTAATTTTATTACACGTACAGTGCCTCACAACAGTAACAGAAAAACTCCCGGTCGCCACTCGCCGCTCGGCCTTTTAAAGTCAGCACTCTCTCCCCCTGTCGCTACAGAGTGGGGAGAGCGGTGCAATTTTCGGTCGAATCACAGAAAAACATTGGCGCGCGCATTTTGCGATCGCGCTCTTCTTGCACGTCGCTGCAGCGCGGTAAAGCTTCGGCCCTATCGTATGTGGCCATTGACGCGCGCATTATCGAAACCGCGCTCTATTCCCCCGCCCCAACAGAGCGGCCAGGTTTTGGCCCTATCACCTGCGGCCATTGTCGCGCGCACTATCGAGCTCTGCAGTTCTACTTTGACGAAGACGAGGCGGGAAGTTTCCCTATTCCGCACAATGGCGAATAGCGCGCGCTCTCTTTCGCGGACAACGTTCTCTTTTGATTTTTCGCAGTGGCGAAAAGGCAAGGCGGGAAACATGCGGTTCTGCGTCAAATTTATCTAGTTCCCCCCCGGTTTTTTCTCGTGGCTCTCTCAACCTCCCGCGCATGTTACTACTCACTGCCAAGCATTCTCGGGGGATCCCCGCACACGCCTTACGACTCAAACGCGGAAGTTAGACTTCCTAGAGAGTACATTGTGCCATCAATACATTTGGCTACACGAGTACGTAGGCCTCCGTACACGCGAGTTGGTAATGGCGAGAGGCAGAGCTACCCTTTTTTTCTTTTTTCCCATATATGCAATCGAAATATTCATGCATTTTCGCCTTACAATTTTTCTCTACAGGTTGGTTATTTGATACATAAAGCTTTATGAATTTAACGTAATCAGAACACAATATAAACCAAACATAACAACGGAAATATAAACGAAACATAAAAACCTATCCTTTGTATGATAATACGCGAATATAATATTTATATCTTATTGAGGAGGCGCATATAATTAACTTGTATGAAAATTAACTTCTATAAAATCAAAAAATTAACTTGTATAAATCTGTAGAAATAACGATATAATTTTATTAAACAATAAATTTGTATTCGGCGCGTATTAAGAAACAGTCCGTTACAGTTGTAATATTTGAAATTCGTCCTTTTCCATTGGTATAATCAATACGGGCATTCTAATGTATTTTGTTGACCTCATTGCTGTATGTATATATATATATATATATACTTTATTTTGAAATTCTTGAAGCGCTCCAGCCCGTAAATACGACGAACTCTGAAATTGGTGTACGAGGGAGGATGAAAAATAAGAGCGAAATGTATGTAAAACAGCGAAATGCAAAATGGAGAAATCTTCTAGCGACCCCCGGCCACCGCGTTTAATACGCGTGTATATATATATATATATATATATATGTCATTTTATATACGTGCGCGCGTTTCCCGCGCACGGCGCGCGCGACGGAGGAAATACGCTCGGCGCGAGCGCGTGCGCGCGGAATGCGGGCGCGCACCCGCTACCCCCTTCCCCCTCTCCCGCCAGGCAATCCTTCGCCCTACGCCCCCGGAGCAGAGACGGGAACCGGTGAGCGGAGCAACGGGGATGGGGGGGGGAGAAGATCCGTGAGGGGTCGACCGGGTTGGGAGATGGCGAAAACCTTCCCCCTCGCCCGCACCGCGAGCTTCACCCCCCCCCCCAACGGTGAGCGCGCGCGCGCGAGAAACCAAGTGGAGAGATAAAGAGAGACCGTTTCATCTCCGAACTACCTACTGATGCCGCGCGCCGCCGCTCGAAGGACGCGAGATAGAGGGACAATATCGCTCTGCGCGGCGGGCATCGAGGGTTAGAGTAAAGGGGAGGGGGGTGATGGTGGTGGTGGCTGCACGCGCGAGTAGAAGGAACAGTGAGAGAGAGAGAGAGAGCAAGAGAGAGAGAGAGAGGGTGACGAGGAGAGGGAGAGAAACGGAAAATACGGCGAGTGGGTGGGAGGTGATGGGCGGGGAGAGAGGGTTTTAGCAATCGAGCGGCGGAGCGTGTAATTGAGTCCCGTGCCCGCCGCTGACGCCGCTTGCGTACGCGCGCGATCGCTACTTTATCGACCGATCCCCCACCCATCCCCTCCCAATCCCAGGCTCCTTTCACCCTCTCTCATTTCCCTTCTCTCTCTATCATTCTCCCTCTCGTTCTCTATCTCTATCAGCCCCCGCGTTCACCTACCTCCCTCACTCACTCTCTCTCGCTCTCTCTCCCTCTCTCTCTCTCTCTCTCTCTCTCTCTCTCTCTCGACCCCGCGCGGCAACTTTATCCTCCTCCCTTTTGCCGGAGGATCCGCGCGCCGACAGCAGCCCGAGCCTCGTTGTTTCACCGCTTCCATCTCCTCCACTCCCCCTCACCCCCTCCTCTCGCTCTCTCTTTCTCTCTCTCGCTCTCACTCACTCTATCACGCTCTCCCTCTCTCTCTCTCTGTCCCTCTCCCACGCTCGCTCAGAAGGCAAGCTGCGCGCAAGGTTTTGTTATAAAGCGCGCGACTCTCCGCAGCGCGCTATACTCGGGCCGCCGCCGGGCGAAGCGCCGCCTCGCTTTTACGCGTTTCTAACTTTATTAGCGGGGAGTTTCAACCGCCCCACACCCGCACCGTCCCCTCCACCCTCGCCCGCACCCCTCGTCCAACTGAGTATTCGACCTGCATAGAAATAGACACTTTTTCTCGAGGTTTGCTCAACTTTATTCGACTACTTTTGAGCTCGGATGGTAGTCGGTACATATCTATATATGTATATGTATATATACTCTTTTTAGAAACTCCGTATACGTGTCGCGGTGCAGGCGCGCGTGCACGGAATGTCAAGAGCTGAAATCGTCTTGAAATCGTTTCCTTTAATTTTTCAGCGAGCTCCGAGTATAAAGTTCTGAAAGTTGTAAAAATTAGTAAAGTAGTCGGTGACATTTTTTTTTTGTTCTTTAATACGCGTTGAAATTGAGATATTTAAGTATACGAGGTTCGTACCAATAGAAAAGACCATTTTAGACAAGGAAAAAGACGCGCGCGCAAATTGTTCTCAATCGACTGTTTTCCCGGCCCGATCCCATCAATTAGGCCGACGGAAAATCGAACTTTTGCCGGCATTTTTCGTATTTTCGACCAGCGCCCTTGGGTTTTCCGACTGACTTTTTCACGAGTCGTTGTCGGTGGCGTTACGCAGCAGCAAATTCACCGATTCAAAAGAAAAAGAGGGGTAAAATTCGAAGCGCTTGATCTGTCGGACGAAGCGATTTGAGGACGCTTTCGATCGTGCCGAAGAAGAAAATATTTTCTTTCCCATCGAGCGTACCAGGACTGGTAGATAAGAAAAACTGCGCTCTCAAATTTTTCACTTATCGACAGCTCGTTCGAAACCTCGACATGTCGAATCGTCCTAAGAACCGTGAAAAAATTAACTGTCTTTTGAAATCTAATTGAATTTCATTGAATTCGAGAGGACGGTAAGAGTTTCGAGATCCTGGGACGAATAATTGGAGGCGATCGACTCGCTTACGTTGAATATAACTTTTTATAACACACGTTTATGCTTGATGCCACAGCAAAATTTCGATCCAACAGATAATAATGTATTTTTCGACCGCTTGCTCTTCGGATTTAAGTGCAATTCTCCGCCCCTCGACTCAACTTTCCTATATCCTCTTGGAGAATGCGCGAACATATCGCTCTCACATTGACCGACGAACATGGAAGAATAGGAAAAAAACGATGTGAAAAAAAATCAAATTTTGCCTTTCTATTTTATTTCCTGAGCTACTGTAGCCAGAATAAATTAACGTACAATTAAATATAATATTCACTACTGTAAGTTACGGTTTCGGCGCTAATTTCATTGTAATTCTTCGTTAAAAGTTGATCACCGCGAACGATTTTTGGACGAGGAAAATTAATCAGGAAAAATAGTTGGTTGCGATGAGTTTTTCAGTGTTGGAAGAGACAATAATGCAAATGAACCTTTTAGAATCACGAATTTTCCGAGCGACGATCCCTCGAGTATTCCAAAGCCACGAATTCGATGGATAAACAGTCTCGTTCGCTTGATCTCGCGCGTCGTGGCTCTGCTGCCCGTCGCAATCGTTCGCCTCCAGCCCAAAACAGCCGGTCAAGTTTTGGTGAATCCAGCCGCTGGCCATCAATAGCTGAACGGATTGGGCCCAATCTAAACCTGTCCAAGATCGCGTCTCTCGACCCCGGTGCGAGAAAACGTACAGCGCCTGGAAAGGCGAAATTTGCGGGCGCGCCGAGATTAAGACCTTTCGATCTGTCTCTCGGCTCGTACACCCGTATACGCGCGCGCGCGTGTGTGTGTGTGTGTGGATATATATATATATATATATATATATTACATAGACACGTCCACGAGTACCTGTCGTTGAAAGCAGCAGTAAAACGACCGCCGCGCGAACGAGAACGACGGGGAGATGGGGGAAGAATAGCGCTCGGGACGAAAAGCGACGAGCGCCGCGAGCTCTCGAGGTGGGGGTAGGGGGTGGGGGTGGAAATACAGTCAGAAGGGGTGAGCGGGCGACGGTTCCTCCTCGACCCGATGCCCCGCGTAATAATGGAGAAATGATTTGATTAAAATGTAAAGGAGAGCGCGCGGGCGGGCGGGCGGGCGCTTGAAGTACGCGAGAGCGAGAGACGGTGGGAGAGTATTATTGTACATTGGGAGAGGATGGGAAAGGGGAGGCCGCGAAAGAGAGCGAGGGAGATGGGGAATGGGAGAAACCTTCTGTTTGCGCATTTCACGGTTCGCCTGTAAAAAGCCGGGCGCTCGCGTTAGACAGATGGTAGTCGCCCGCACTCAATGGCCTGAGAAATTGGATCGCGTTTTAACTCCCTTACGTTTTCGCTCTCTCGGTCTCTCTCTCTCTCTCTCTCTCTCTCTCTCTGACTAACTAGCTTTCGCTCGACAAATAAAATTGTAAGAAGTGCTGGGAGGAGGACGAGCGAGATATTAGACAGAGAGAGAGAGCGACGGAGTGAACGCGGGGACGTGAACGTAGAAAATTCACCCCTTTTTATCGTCGACGTATATTTTTCGTTCTTCTCGTCCCGACGCGCCTTCTGACGCACCTTTCGTTATTTCCGAATGCGGTGAGCTCGCTACACCCACCCCCCCCCCAGCTCGCCCTCACCCCACTCGCCACCTATTCGACGCCGTACAGTTCGGGTACGCGCGAGCCCGCACCAAGGAGCGTAAGAATTGATCGAGCCACGAAATTTTGAAACGTCTCCGTAATAAGACGTCCCTTTCCGCGATTGATTTTTACTTTTCGCTCGCGCCCCAGCCGCCCCTTTGCCCGCGCGATCACTTGCGCGACATTATTTTGCACTTGTCCGCGCTCTTGACCGGGGCGTACAATACGAATTATAATTCACACGAGTGAAATACGCAATTTTGCGAATTCAGGACACATCTTATATACGAGCTTGTCGAAACCTGTGAATAACTGACTGATTGGTTTTTAAAAGAAATTTTGTAATTTTTTGCTTTATTATGTTTTTTTTTTTATATTTATTACAATTTATCAAGATACAGAAACGAAGAACATAGCGATTCAATCAAAAATTCCGACGAAGATCCGATTATAAGATCTGCTCACGACTAAGGCTTAATCGTGTCCCGAGACATGTTGTATAATAATAACGATAACGACCATAGTAACGAGTATATTACAAATACTGCTCCAACATTTATATTCACCATCCCTCGTCTCGGACGAAGCGACGGCGCTTCGTATTCGAGCGTCAATGATCATTCGCCGTGAATTTTAACGTCGAACGCAGCTCGCCGCTATACTCCACATTCACTTCCGAAGCACGGGGGGAGGGGGACGTTGATCGTGAAAAATTTTCAACTCGACGGCGTGTCAAGATACAATGCCTGGTTTAATTTTTCGACCCGGGGCGAGCCGAGAGATCGGAGCCGACGCGCTTAATTCGCGCGATCGGAAACGCCTGCGAGTTCGAGTTTATTTTCAACGGCGCGGTCGAAGCGTCGGCATAATTTGTAAAAATCGCCGAACGAATGAAATAATTCATAGGAGAGATAATCGAAAACGTGACATTACGTGATCTGCAAAATTTTATTATAGCGCATCGAAAATGCAGATTGTATTAGTACGACAGGCAAGTATCTTAAGCCAAGAGTCGCAGTTTTCGGGAAAATTCAATCATCGTTCAATCTTGATACGGAAACGAGATTGGCCGCTAATAACGCGAGCACGAGAGAAAAATGATGGGTAATACCAAATACTTTGAAGCGATTTTCGTTCTAAATACAGCGCCGTTCGCGCGGAACGCCGCACGAACGAGCCAAATTGGACTTTAGAAACGGACGAAAAGACAGAGAGGGAGAAAGATTGAGAATGCGCGAATTATTCTCTAGAGCGCGGGGACAACTGCGGATTCAGCGCTAAATTCTCATTTTTAACAATTTCGTCGTCCTGATTAGACGGTATTGGAAAGGTGGGGCACACGTCTCGTACGAATTGTCACAAACGTGTAATTGAAGAAAATTTTTTGTTACGCCCCGCTTCTCTGAGAAACATCAACGTATCAACGGGACAAGAGTGAAATAATGTCAATTGAAAATCTGTAACACACATTCGAGATAATTCCATTGTATGATTTTAACATCACAATTAAAGATTCAAAAATAAATAAATATTTACATTTTTAATAGAGGAAACAATAGAGATTTTTATCTT
Source organism: Sycobia sp. Sy_11 (assembly GCA_018907035.1). Taxonomy (NCBI): domain Eukaryota; kingdom Metazoa; phylum Arthropoda; class Insecta; order Hymenoptera; family Epichrysomallidae; genus Sycobia; species Sycobia sp. Sy_11. Next base: position 1,120,660 of record JACCIC010000138.1, on the reverse strand, counting down.
TATCAGATCTATTATCGAATAATAATACTATTAATTCGTACTGTTTATCGAAAGGATAGACTAAAATCTACGATTAAGCAAGATCTACTAAAACTTTTCGAACTTCTAAAATTTTGATCCATTGAAAATGACGGATGGATCTTTGTTTCGATAAAAAAGAAAAAAGAAAATTAAACACGCTTCCCATGAATATTAAGATGCGCGCCTGGCTTTTCGCGTTCGCCATATACGAATTCACGATTTCGCCGACAACGATCACCTCATTTTATGTGTATGTATGTATACATGCATATATATATAGACCTTCCTCCGCGTCCCCGTCGTAAAATTCGTAATTTTATGATATATGTGCGTGGGTGTGTATGTAAAAAACGCGCACCGAGCCACTCGCAGACCAGCCCCACCGCGCGTCACGATATAACGAGCGAGATAAGCCTAAATCGGTCCCCGCAGATTCTACATGTAGTGCATATATATATATATATATATATATATATATATATATATGTAGGAAAAAGAAGCTCGCCCCGTGAAAGAACGCAGAAGCACGGGCCTCTCCATCCGTGGCACGAGGACAAGGCGAGTGATCGCCCCCTCCCGCGCCGCTCTCACCCCTTTCCCACCACGGCACTCGAGATAATCGACACTCGGGGCCGCGGAAGACGAATATTATATATATATATATATATATATATATATATATATATATATATATATGCACAAAACGACGCAGCGCGCAGACCTGGCGTGCAGGGTTATATACCACACATTTTATAATAATACGCGCGATCATTCATCGCGCGCGCGTGGCCGAGCGGACTAATTTTAATATTCTCCGTACATTACGTGTATATATATATATATATAGATATATACACATATATACATACACACCACATACGTGGGCAGCTCCGTGAACGGCAGCTGAAGTATATAATAACCGCGCGGGGCCTGTGTCGTTGTTATTGCTGCGAGCCGAAGGCTGGGGAGGGGCGGGGGAGCTAGGGGGTATTAAACCGTATATGCGCGTATACTCCGGTATGCGGAGCACAGGGGAAGGGGTGGAATGACGACGAGGGAGGGAGGGGGGCCAGAGTTGAGAAACGCGCTATAATATTTCACGCGATTGACAGGCGACGGACTGCGCTGGATTATTTTTAGAATTTTATTCGGTATGTGTGTGCGTGCGCGCGTGTTACGTGTATTATGTGCATGCATGCGCGCGTGTGTATGTGTGTGTCACAGACGGTGCCATGTGTCGTTGCGGGGGCGAGATTATTCGAACGGATGGAAACGCGTCGCCAGCCTCGTTCGTTTTGGGTCGCGACGTGGCGGGCAGGAGGGCTGAGGAAACGAACCGCAGAACACTCTCTCTCTCTCTCTCTCTCTCTCTCTTCTCTCTCTCTCTCTCTCTCTCCCTCTCAATCTTGGGTTTATTAGGAGGTTCGACTAAACAGTTTCAGTTTTGAGCGCGTATGTGTTATGTGCCCGGGCTTCGTGGATCGATGCCAAAAGATTTTAGGGGTGATTTTGTAGTGCAATATGAAAGAATGCGCGGAATGACGTATGCCAGGATCTTTTAGATATGATCGATTTTCGAGAATTCCAACAAGCTCAACTTAAGAAAAGAGGCCATCGTATTTATAAGTTCTTTCATTGATTTGAAATTATTTTCATGACGCGCACGGGTCTACGTGAATACCGCGATTTATGATTGTTACGATGCGTTTTCGTGGAAAAATAACTTTCCCATACCAATCATCGACGTTGATTATCTATTATTAATTAATATTTTGTTCTACATACAATTTAACGTCGAAAAATCTGATGGATGAGTTTTTTTTTTTTATTTTCCTTTTATTGTTTCTCACTCTACGATTGAAAATATATAATAGACAGACAACGGCTATAACAAACAGATCACGGTTGTATCAAAGAAAACTTCTGAACTTGTGTATAAACACGCTGAAAAAAATTCATCTCGATTAATACGCGGATGTTGAGTCAATAACGTCTAAATAGTAAACGATTTTTTTAATGACCCATATACATATTTTAAAGAACGAAAAATGAAAGAATTTTTAACAGAATATAAAAATTTCATAACAGCCGTTCATTTGTATTAAAAATAAGGCTTAATGATGCAAATTTATATTCCTAGTAGCTATTGCGGTTTTATTCTCACAAGTTTGTACAATAATTTTCCATTGCCACGTGTCTGTTACTACTAGTGCAGTATCTATTTACTTCGTAATGGCATATGCACTAACCATTGATTTTTTTATATCCCGAGAAGCTCTGCATATATGTCGTCTGTTTCAACGCGGGCATTACTACTTAACATTGAGTTGGTGTTTATGTATGTTGCGTATATTCCTTAGAAGTGGTAAAAGATTGCATTCAATACACGTAACATAATTGATAAAAGTTCGTTTGATAATATATTTAAAATTTTAGTTGCTTTCAACTTTTTGGTATTAAGTTCTATTAATAAATCAAATTTTATACTTTATTTTTCAATTTACCAAAAACTGGAGTAAAAATTACTATTAAAATTTGTATTCATTAGAAAGCTGATTCATTATGAAGCCATCTTCTACTGTTATTTTATTACCATAAATTCACCGATGAATTCTTATCTAAAATAATTATATTTTCATAAAAATAAGATTATACGAAAATCTTCAGATCATACGAAAAACATACGTCAAAGTCGAACCTCAATGCTCGCTCGAATTCTTAACGAAATTCTTTATCAACGGCAGCATTGCGTTTGAACATGGCATCGTGTACAATGGAACGGAAACATCAGGACAAGTCGTTCAGAAAAAAAACTCCAGGAAAGCATCTATCGAGAAAAATAATATGTCGAGATGTTTTCCGTATTCAACTAAAAATTTCAAACTCAAATATCCCTTTAATGTCACTGATTTATAGAGAAACATATGTAATAATCGATTACCATATCGTCATCCCTGTGTCTCTTATCCTGGAACTTAAATTTTTGTGCCACTGCCATCAGTCTAACGAAGTATGAAAATACGATACGAGTTATAATGAAATAAAAAAAAAACACTTACTTGGTATGCAATGAAAAAAATATTGTATGCAATTGCAACAAGTGTGATCATAACAGCCATTTTGTATTGATTATTGGTATTTGTAACCACATCGTTGCAACAGAATTTTATGAATAAATACATTTTAAAAGATGACCGAAAAAAAAAGAACAGTCGCTGCGTCTCGAATTTGATCTGGGACCGAGCAGAGTCAGATACATTTTTTTTTACATTTCAGACACAATTCTTCTGACATCACTACATATGTAACAGTAGACGTCCTTTAAAAAAAAAAAGTATTTTATGATATAAGTCGGACAAGCCAATGTCACTATTTAATATTCGAAATACTTGAGACATTGCACAAGGATCTTATAAAGTATGGTCTTTCTTGTTTAATGCAAAAGTACTTTGTGACTATACACAATTATTTTTTCGATTCCGCGTCTTGTTCGTAATAATTTATTAAGTTTATTTATGTCAAAAACGTTTCTCTTTGTCGCATTCAGATAGCTTATTTATTTAGTAAAATAATAAAAATAAATCGATTTTTTCCAGACTAACCATAAAAACCGCTACAACCGGAAGCGTTTTTCGGTAAATAAAGAAATGTCCGTATCTTATTTTTAAAAATGATAATACGCACACAATACGATTAAAATTTGCGATCAACGCAATTTCCAGGATAATATCAATTGTTGTCCACTCAACATTCGCATACCGCGCGTTTTTACCGAATCCGGAAGATATACTTTCTCATTGAATCGTACATTTTTTCTTTCAAATCCGAATAAGCTAATACATAAGTAAATTAAAATAATGCTCGAACATTATTTTCATTCTCTCATTAGTTCTGTATCTGTATATATATATATATATATATATATATATATATATATATATATATATATATATATTTATGTATGTATGTTATCGGTGAAATATACAAAGAAGATATTATTTACATGTTTATAGGTAGTTTAAGGGGAAAATTTGAATTGTATACGGAGTTTATTTTGATCTACAATCATGAAAACTATAACGAAACCAGGGTACTGAGATTCGAAGGTTTTTTTTCATATATAGATATATATATATACTCACGCTCAGCCGAAAATTTATGTTCGCCATCAATAAATCACTCCATAAATAGCGAAAAATATAACGTTTCTACGAAATGCAATCAAAAAAAAATAATAAAAAATAAAAAAAACAAAGAAAAAAAATGAAAGATCGTTCTATAAGAAGGCGCTCACCTACCGTAAAGTCATAACTGGTCATGCGAAACTTTATCCCTGCGCAACGTCTCTCTGTTTTTACGCGAATAACAAAAAGTATAATGTCTATGAAAAAAAATACATATATACATACACACACACACACACACACATATATATAGAAAAAAAGTGAAAAGAAATCGGCAAAATAAATACATAAATTCTCGCCGTCGGCTTCTGGTGCCGTGTGTAAAAAAATAAAAGGAGAAAAAAAAGAGAGCGAAAGAAAGAGCCCACGGGCTCGCGCTATACCAACTCTTTTGTGTCAGTGTATATATATATATATATATATATATATATATATATATATATGTATGTATGTATGTATGTATGTATATGCAGGCTCACAAAACGCTGTGAAATTTATTAGTCAGGCACCGCGGCCGCGGTAGCTCCAAAACAACCAAAATCGAAACGACGAAGGGCGAGCTTCTATATGCCCTGTGGTATACGCGCACGCGAGTGTATCGCACCCTCCTCTCTCTCTCTCTCTCTCTCTCTCTCTCTCGTTCTCCCTCCAATTTTCCCCGATCGCCCTTAGCGAAAATTACCTCTGCACCACCACCCCTATGTCTCGATTATACGTATATAGCATGTAGAAATGAGGCGGCGCGTCCGCTGACTCGCCGCCGTCGTGCGCCGATAGAGAGCATCGATCGTGTACACTTTGTCGTATATATACAAATATCGCTCGCGCACGAGCGCCATCAATTTGTTAATTAAACCCCGTGCTTAGACGTATCTAGAGTGAAACGGCGAATCCGACAGCGATGCCGAAAGACATTTTTTTGCGAGAGTATTGCACCCTTCCTCTCCTTGTATTTTTACGGCTCTCTTGTGATATACTACTACCATGTGGATTGTGTATATGTATATATATATATATATATATATATATATATATATATACACACATAAACAGAATCAATCCAGATATTTCGAATAGTCAATAGCCAGCATAAAGGCGTTGGCTCTTTCTCGTAGTTGTACCCGGGAAAATGTGCAGCTATACGTCGTAATTGGCAAATAGGTCGGTCGGTGCGGAATCTACCCTCGCGACCAAGGAGCCGTCGAGGTTCGCGCTCAGGATTTTCGCAAAAGATTCGTGGAGTCGATTGTGGATTTTTGGCAATTTTTTGGAATTTCGAACGATTATTCTATGGGACGAACTCTCGAGAAAATTCGCGAATGATCGTAATTAACGAGTGGATTAAGTTGAGAATGTTGTGGAAACTTATGTACGAATCATTTACATTTTTCAAGCCACGAGCATTCAATACGGCTTCAAATGTTATGCGTATTTTAGCTGCCGAATACTGATCTACTGACACTGATCTTTTCAATTTCGTCGCGCTTTATCTTTTTTTTTTGTGAAAAGCACTTGCTTGAAAATTTTCAAAATTTTGAACAACATTTAAAAACTTTTTGTTGGTTCAAAAGGCGTTTTGACCCCTTTGAGCCCGCGCCTTCAATGGCATTTTGCCCGTAAGCCGGATAGACTTTTAGCGGCTCTGAATAAACGCGAGCCTATCGAAAGCTTGGATCATCGGCGTATTAATTGTGAGAATGGAACGGTGAAACTGTGAGATTGAAAATTTTGATGAAAATATGATTTTTTGAATTTATCCTTATCCTGCACTCGGCAGTACATCCTTAATCCCGCTGGATCCGACGTCCGTTGAAAGGAGAGCGAAAGTCAAACAGTTCGTATTAACGTTTGAATTTTTAAATCGCCATCGTGGCAATGGACTTTGATCACAGATGAAATCGTTCTGTACGAATTTACTAAGTATTTATATCAGAATTTTTTTTAAACGAAGCAGAACATAAATCTGTTGTATCGACTTCTGAGTCGAAGACAAAGAAGGTTTATCCACATTATTACGATGGTTTGAAAAGCTAGGATATTTGTTTTTTTTTTTTTTTTTTTTGAACAATATCAATATCAATTCACAAATCTCAAAGGAAAAGATATCTTCGTTTTCTTTTTTTGCTCGTTGAATATTATTTAACGTCGCTCTATTCCTGCTCCCCAACGCCGATCCCAATCCAGAGGCAGAGGTCAGCTATGCAATTTTTTGCCTCGGTGCTCGTGTCACTCGGCTGTGACGGAGACTCGAACTCGAGGCGCAGAATTACTTAGTCCACCACCTCCCACCGCCCAACGATCGAGTCATCCCAAACCTCGCTTTGCTCATTGTTTAACAAATTCGCAGCCCAGCGAACGGCACGTCAATGAGGAAGAGAGCAATAGGTCGCGGTATCTAATTTGAAAAATTAAGCTCCTTCGATTATTCGTGTTCGATAGTCATTCCTATTGAATTTAAACAAGCGAAGCGCTGATTTCTAGTAAAAAACAAAGAAAAAACAAGACAAATATTCCAGAGCCTTGTAATTTCGCTCTAATGAAGGGCCTCGTGCTCACAGCCCTTTAACTAATTAAATCGTTCTAAATAATTTATTTCTCATTTTCTTGCCATACTAACTATTCGAAATTCGTGCTGAGGCGGCCAAGCGCATTCTGCGCCCTTGAAAAAGTCAGCGAAACCCTTCCGGCTCCTATATTCATGTGTAAATATTAACGTAATGTAAATATATATAGATATATATATATATATATGCGCGCGCGCGCGCGTGTGCGTGTGTGTGTATGTGCGTGTATGTGTATGTATAGATATAGATGAATAATTACAATAATGCCCCCACCTCCAAACAACGTCTTTGTTCAAGAAATTGAGAAACGGGTTATAATGCAGGCGGGGACTGCCGGGCGGCGGGGCGCGTTCTCCCGGCCAATAACGGCGCCCGGCGACATAACAGCGCCGTATACAAGGTGATACGATAAATTTTCACGAGCCACTAAACTTCGCGTTATTAGTATAATATACGTATCGGTGAGGGGGAGGGGGGAGCGCGCCGAGGAGAGGAGCCGACCGAGTCCAGGTGGCCATAAATCAGACCGCGGCCGGGGACTACATTATGATAATTGCGGTAACATCTTCCTTTGATACTTTTACGAGGCGATCGATTATTAATTCATTCCTGGCCTGCGCGGAGCCGCATACGTACACATGCATATGTATTTATGCCTGTGTGTGTCTATATAGAAGAGCACATATCCGTGCCGGGTGGGGCGGTTGGCGGGGGGGGGGGCACACACGCACGCGGCGCCACGACTCCGGGTAGGACGAACAAGCGACGGCTGCGGGCGCGGTGCGGTATAACAGCGACGGTCGCATTTAATATATATATATATATATAACGGGCGGAAAAATGTTGACTCACGCGGTCATTGGGAATCCAATGAAATCCCCTCGTATGTGTACTTAAAATAAGCTACGGTCTCTGCGGCGCGGCGCCCGGATTCGCCGCGCGGTGAAATATTTACAAAGGGGTGAAGAAACGCCGCCGGGTCGCGCTGCGGAATAAGGAAAAGTTCCGTGTATGTGTGTGTGTGGATATATATATATATGTAAAAGGTGAGGGGATCGATTCAGCGGAATAAAAGCGGAATGGTAAAGTTATTGCGGTAGATAGAGGCGAGCTTGTTGTCCGCTTGCGCGCGACCGTTTTCCTTCCCCCCCCCCTCTCACTCTCTCTCTCTCTCTCTCTGACTCTTTCCAGCCCCCACGTGCAATACGGCGCGCGAAGTAAGTTATGGCACGCGATACGTACGAAAACTGTTTTCGATATTTTAGATTTAAAACTTTATCCGCCCCCGGGAGCCCGATGTTCGCCCTTATACTGCCGGCGCCCACCTCCCCCTCGACTTTCTCTCCGGGGCACAGCTCCCGGGGAACGTCCTCCCGTATTTCCGGGGTTCGGGTCGTTTTTACATTTCAGCGGTTCTCCGCCCCCATCCCCACCCCACCCCCCGCACCCCGGCCTCCGCGGACTTTCGCAATATCGAGCCGCACGCGCGCGCGGGTAATTCTTATACGGCGCTGGCGAGGTCGTTTTAGCGCTTTCGGAAAATCGGAAATGGCCGTCGCGCGCTTCATTCGAGTATAGATCAATATATATATATATACGTACACAGATGGGATAGATCAGCGTATATGCGAACGCATTAACATAACGATATCGTTACTTATGTCGTACGACGCGAATATTAAATCATGACTAATCACGTGGGCAATGCAAAAATTTACGCCTATTTTTCTAAAATACCGCTCGTTATTCTTTCGTTCGGCGTGTTTTATTATTAAAGCTTAATTTACGAAGGCGCAACCTAATAAATTCCTTTGTCTCACGATAATACATTGAATTTCATTCCTAGACGTACTACACCAAGCTTAGTTTATTGACCAATAAATAATTGACATTGGAGAGAACTGACAACCATTACATACACACACACACACACACACATATATATATATATATATATATATATATAAGAAAAATGAATTCTCCGCGCGCATTTACGAATAACAAATTGCAAAATCTAAATAACGAAACAAAAGGTGAGAGATACGTGGGTGAAATAAGCAACCAAAAAAAAAAAAAAAAAGAACAGACCGACGTCAAATTGTACTTGAGATAATTAAGCTTCTTTTTCCTCTCTCTCTCTCTCTCCTTCATTCTTTCTCTCTTATCGCCCACCGATAATAATCGCATTGAAATTGAATGGGAAGGGGGGGGGGGTAGAGGGAAATAAAGTACATTTAAGCATTATACGTCTCGTAATGATAATAACGAGGGCAATTCAATTTGCGCGCGTTCGCGCCGCCGTGCGGCGGGAATTTTCCCGCATTAGCGACGCATTCGTGACGGGATAAAGCGCTCGTAAAGGATGCTCGTAAATCAAAAAACTAATTGAAGGTGTAGCTCTGTGTGTGTGTGTGTGTGTGCGCGTCTGTGTACGCGCGCGCGGGCGCGCGTATACATGCGCCGTCGGCCAGCCGGTGCATTTTATCAAATCGACGATTTTCGCTTAGAAGAGCGAGTGAGAGAGAGAGAGAGAGAGAGAGAGAGAGCGAGAGAGAGAATTGCATCATGACGCGATCGCTCGAGCGCGCGAATCGGTACGATCAACGGGCGCTAAACGGATTATGCTTCCCGGTCGAATCAGCGGTAAAAAAAAAACGAATTCTGGAAAATTCTTAATCTTTGTTGTATTTTTTTTTAAAATCAATCGAAGACTTGAGACTTTATATTTTACCCTCCCTTCGTTTTGACTCCTCGTCGTGCGTGACGCTTTAAATGTAAAAATAACATCTTCCCTATCGCGGTAATAAACAATCGCTTTGTTGAAAATTGCCTTTCGCTTGTTTTCATACATTATGCTTCGTTAATAACGTAAGCTGAAACGTTCGACGTAATCAAATTTTCATTATTGCGTCATCGGCGCTTATCATTTGTACAGCATTGGCGCAAAATGTTTATGTAACTCGCTGCGATTAGAGGAACGAACAGCAAAAACTGAGCTAATCAATTGGATAAGAAGAAAAATTTTCATTCCCGTTATTAATTTTAAAACAGAAAATCATTGTAATTATAATCGAAAATCTATTAGAGTGGAGTATCCGTATAATTTTATTCATATTCTAAATTGTGAACAAGTCTCTAAAAGTAGATAATTAAGAAGAGAATATACAGTCGATAGGATTATATATTTTCGAATGAGTACCTCGAGTTCATTATTTGTTATCATCGAAATTTTCCAGCTAAATTTGTAGAACTCATTTCTCTCTCTTTCTATCTTTCTCTCCTTATCTTTCTCCTTCGTTCGAACAACAGACGAAAAAAATCTCCTCACTATGCTGAGCAGTGGTTCAAGCGCGGGATGATTTATAAAATTTCACTTAAAGCACATTAATTCGATAACGAAACTATTTTCTTCGAAAACGCTGATAATGAAAGATGACCTAATAGTAACGAGTATAGAGTAATAGGACGACAGCGGAGTAACGTCAGAAGATGTCCAGTGGAAAGTTCTGAACAAAAAAAAAAAAAAAAGAAAAAAACCTCCGGGAGTTTGATATCCGCTTTGACTGCATACACGTACGTTCGTGGCATATTTTTTTCCTTCTTTCTTTTTTTAGTAAAATAACTTTTATGGTTTTAGCGAAAACGCGAAATGGCCGTCTGCCGGAAGGTACACGCGCATCCCGTGAAATTTTGCTTTGTTTTCCGTTTTTCTTCGCCCAGCAAAACACCAGTGGAAATTCTCGTGGCTACTCTAAAAAAAAAAAAAAAAAAAAAAAAAAAAAAGCAATAGTAAAACAGTTTAGCACTGCAACGATTCTCCGCGCAAAATACGGCTACGACTGGTTTTTGGCATTTTTTTTCTTTTTCGACGCGGTACGATAGCGGTCGTAGACCCACGCGTGACCCCGTAACTTCAAGAACATGCGCGAGGGTGTATGGAAAAACATCAAGTCAAATCGGACGATTTTATTCGAAGATTTTCAGATGAAAAAAGGGGGCTGGTCAATCTTCTGTCTGTCTCTCTCTCTCTCTCTCTCTCTCTCTCTCGATCGCCTTCTCAATAAGCCATTAAATCATGTGAAAGAGGAGCCAGATTTTCGATGACCAATCACGCGACCAAGGATGGAAAGCTAAAGAATGGCGGCAGTTCTCGTCGCGTTCAAGAATAACGTCGCTCAACGAATAACCTGCTTCGATGCGAATTTGCTTCATTCTAGACCGGGCGATTCCCATTCTACCGAGCCTGCTCCTTGCGCGGCTCGTCCTCAATCCCAGGCGACGAAAGTAAAACGTTCCGGGCAACGATTAGCGCAGAAAGTTCGCCGAAAGGACCTAGGAAAGACCTGGGAAAATAAATGTAGAAAAACATTTTTGGAAGAACGAATGAAAAATCGGGACGTAATTTCCGCTACTTTCAGGCGACCCTTTGCTCCACCCGCGTATAAATGAATTTTTTTTGTTCATTATACGTGTCATTCACGATATCATGGAGCTCGCATGTACTAATGTGCACGATTGATCATCCAAAGCGCCACAGAGGGAATTTAATTCAAGTATAGGAACAATGGCAAAGTTATACACCCATTGCGCGCACTTAACGAACGAAGAATCCAATAAACTGAACCTATATCAAGTCTCGCCGATAATGGAAACTCCAACGAGACCGTGGTTATATATATATATATATATATATATATATATATATATATATATATATATACACACATATTACGTAGCCATACAAAGCGTACAGTTTTCGTATTGAATAAAACACTCAGACTAATGGAGGGATGTGTGTGTGTGTGTGTGTGTGTGTGTGTGTGTGTGTGTGTGTGTGTGTGTGTGTGTGTGTGTGTGTGTGTGTGTGTGGACACAGCCCCTCGGGAGAGCTCGGAGTAACGAGCCCGGGGAGTAATCGCCGAAAAAGCGCCCGCAAATTTACAATGCCGCCGCCGTCAAAGTCGCGCTCGTCCCTCCCGCAAAGGTACACTTTCGCGCGACGACGTTCCTAATGATTCGCTCGAGGTGGCCGTGTGTACGGGAATCGGTGTCGGGGGGGGGGGTTGAAGAAGGGGAGAAAGAGAAAAGAGGATCAGCGGTGTCTGCAGTTTGAAGAGAGAAAAAAAGAACACGATTTTACCGAAAGACCGAGTGTAAAAGGGACAGGAGAATCGCGGCCGGGGCGGTACGCTGAATTAAGAATAAGAGATCGTTATCAGAGAAGAAAAGAGATAAATAAATTCTGTTTATATAGTTTGAGGATACTTAATAGCAATTCTATATATATATATATATATATATATATATATATATATATATATATATTTACGAAGAATGTCTCTATCGGCCGACTTTGAACAAAATTCTGAGTTATGTACAAAAAAAAAGAATTCAAAAAATCATTTGTACTGATGTATAAATCGGTATAATTTAATTAATTATTATTTTTCTTTTTATGTACAATAAATCAAAGTAGCAATACGTATGATGGAAATTTTTTACAAGAAAACAATTACGACTAATTTCCAAACCATCCGAAAAAATCGAAACAACGAAAAAAAAAACAATAACATGCTCGAGAAAAAGCATCGGATCCGATACGTTATGCCCCGCCTTTTTGACCCTCGAATCACGCGCGAACGCACTGCCGCGCGGCAGCCCGAGGAAACAAAGGAGAATAACGCGAGCGCGCGCGCGCGCGCGCACACACAAACGCATGAGCGCGGCGAAATTCGTATTATATACGTATGCGAGGCGTGCGCCAGGCGAGCAGCTCCTTCCCGTCACGCGGAGCCGGGTCGGAGGAGGAAAACCCGATAATGCGAGCAGCCGCGCGTCGAGGGAAGGGAGACAGATAGATAGAGGAGCGGAGCAACCTGCTGTAGACGCTTCTGTGTGAGTGTGTGTGCGTTTATATATATATATATATATATATATATATATATATATATTTGTAGCAGTGCGGGGAAGGAAGGTCGACGATGCGAAGGAAGATAGCGACGAGAGCGGGAGAAGTAGTAAAAGCGGCAACGCCAAAGACTCGCGTTGCGAGACGGAGAGAGACAGAGAGGGAGAGACGGTGGCAGAGCAAGTGGGGGAGCGGAAGATAAAGCTGGAAAAATCGAGCGATAGGGCGGAGAGAGAGAGAAAGAGAGAGAGAGGGTAAGTGGAGGGTGGAGAAAGTTTGAAGGAGAGAAAATGTGCCGGATGTATACGATGAAGTTCAACCTCCTGCTCGGTTCGATAATCTGCCTCAAGGTTCTCCCATTTTTGTCGCGCTTTATGCCCCGGCAGGCCGGAGTACAGCTTCTACGGGGGGGGGGTGAAATTTCGAAGGTATTTTCAGAGTAAGGGTGAAGGGGCGAAGGGGGGCGGGAGAAGAAGATCGTCGGAGATTAGCGCCCGGAATTGGAATTCTCGCGTATCCGCGCTTCCTCCCATCTCGAGCTCGTGGCAAGGAAGCGGCGGCGAGCACGACCGAGGCCCGCGATTGCGCGTTGCAATCGACGGCGAACCTCACCCCCCCCCCCAACCACGAAACCCTACGCCGAAGGATTACCAGCCGAAGAGTATCGCGTAAATATAAATCGTAAGCTGAACGTCGCGAGGCGCGTTGTAGATACTCGTGTCCACATTCGGCGTACAATGGAAAATTAACACGCGCTCATCACACGAGATACTCGAAGTACGTTTGAAAGATCGCAAAGCCGATACGTTCGCGCCCATCGTACGTTTCGTAAAGGAAGGTAGGTAAACCTCGTACGTCCAAGCTGCTTGAGCGGCGGATTAATCGATTGGCTTTATCCTCGTGATGACACTATTTAACGGGGATACTTCAAGACCGCTAAGATAATAAAGAAAAAGTCGCCGTCGATTACTTGCGCTGTACGAATACTTGGAATCTGTGAAATACAAGACGAAGGAGAGTGTCGAGTCTATAGCTGTTGTGTACAACGGGATCATGGTGGGTAATGCAGAAAGCGATCGTTCCGGTAAAGTGTCCGAGCGCCGGTCAACGAGACCGAGGTGCAAATAATTGAAAATCGCAGCTTCGAATCGAAGTCTCGCGGAGAAGTAAAATACAGACCTTTGAAACTCGGACGCGTCGAAGTTTCGAGCCCGTAATTGTCGAGCGGCACAGAGTCTCTCTATGCCTGTTAAGACGTACGTACGCCCGTTAGGCGCGCGATATTATTGACGATCGACTTCGGCAGAACGGTCGATCGTCTCGGAACTGACTCCGAAACCGAGGCATTCCGGGGCGGAATAATTTCGACGGCCGAAAGAAATGAAGTTTGCACGCGCGCGCAGGCGAGAAAAGCGCTGTATTTAACCGCCCCGACGGCAGTACTTAACAGGGTTTAGAAAGGGATCTATGCGTGTATGTATACACACACACACACACACACACACACACACACACACACACATATATATATATACCGAACATCCGGACGATCTACACGTCCCCCGTATATACGTGCATAATAAAGCCGCGGACCTCCCGGCAGTAATCACGGTGAGTGCGCGGGGGCGACGCACCCGCCCTCCTCCGCATCGCCCTGCTCGCGCGAACGCGCCCAGGGTTTATCAGTCTGATGAGAGCCTCCTTCCTTCCTCCGTCTATCTCTCTCTCTCTCTCTCTCTCTCTCTCCTCTCTATCTATCCCTATCGTTCGTCCTCCATCTCCCTCGCGCCCTTGCCGACGGGCGGAGAGGACGCGATCTCTTTCTCTCTCGTTCTCTCTCTTCCTGCCTCACTCTCTCTCTCTCTCTCTCTCTCTCTCTCTATCTATGTATATAACGGTAACAGGCGTCGGTCGGCGGTCCTCGAAGCAGCAAAGGGGAGGGCGCAAACGTTATAGGTGAGCCCGATCGAGCGACGTGGAAGGCGCGAAAGGGAGACAGAGCGCGGCGAGCGCGGGCTGCCGAGACGAAGACGCCGAAGCTGCGGAGGTGGAGTACAGTGGGAGGACGAGGAGGGGGGCGAGGTGGGTGGAAGGTTTATCGAGGGCAAGTTTATATACGCCGCGGCGGAGTGCCGTCGGATGTCGACGTGCGCCCAACTATGCCATCGTCTATATAAGCCTGGGGTGTACGCGTATATATATATAAGCACGCTCCTCCTAGCCCGCGCGCGTTTACGATCCAGTAAAGACGGGGGGTGGGAGTCGCGGTATAGTATGTGCCTCGAGCGCGAAAATTCGCTCGCCGGCCCGACGGGCGGTCGGCGAGGGGGTCGGGGAGGGTTGGCGGAGGTGGCGACGAAGTCGAAGGGATCCGCGCGGATCGCGTATACGCAGACGAAAATTTCACCCTTGTAAATCGCCGCCAAAAGCTACTTGACCGATTGCAGCGAAAATCCGGCAGTATCCGGTTTACGTATACTATGGAATAAAATAGGATGAGTTTCACTTCGAAGGGACGTGACGAAATTACGATGAAAAAAAGAATCGCATCCGTTGCTCTGCTTCGTTTACGCGCGCAGCAGCAATGCTAATAATAAAGCGCGCAACGGACGCCGCACCCCCTGATATCGGTGATTGTACTCTTCACGTACCCGAGCATCCATTGCCGCGCACGTTACGTGATAACGTTAAACCCATACTCGACCGACCTTCTTCAATGATGTCCGAGGTGGACGCGGCAGCCCCACGATCCCGGCTCGCGGCTCCACCGGGAGCCCGAGGCTGGTCGGATCCTAATTCGTGGGCGTGACCGGGGCTCCCGATCTCGCGCCTGAGGAGCTCCCGATGGTTTTGATCGCCCCGGATATTACCAAGGCCCGAATAAAGGGATCCTAGAGTGGGATTATCCGGGGACCAGAAGTCTGCACGGCTCCGCGAGCAGCTCGTGCGGCGACCCGTTCATGGCCGGTAAAGGTCTCCAAGGGCCACGCGCCGCCCATCGCGATCTCGTCGGATCACCAAATTCACATCTGCCCCTAGAGATTTTGCCGGGGTGTGCTTAGAGTGAGAGGGGCTGGGCAGCCCTTGGAAAAAGCTTGGAGGTACAAATATGATCAGTCGCGAGAGTGAAAAATCCCCGGGAAATTAGCAAATCCGCGACCAACGAGTAAAGCGAAGTAAGGACCTCTTAACGCATCGCAGCGCCCGCGATTCCCATTTGGGACTTCGTCGTCTCGGAAATTCTTCGGAAAATTTCGACGAACCCACGCGAAGTCCCTGCGATCCGGTCAGCAGACTGCGTGATTCGACCTCGAAATCGGTCTTCCAAAGGCACCGTCTCCTCGCGCTGAAAATAAAAAAGCTCTCTTCCGTTACCCATACCCTCACGGAAACTACGACTGTCGTTTACGTAAAGTAGTCCCTGCCGACCATTCGTCGGTTCTTACATTCGACCTAAAATAACTTTATCTCGTAATTTGTCTTTAGCGGAATACTGCTTACATCTTGCAAATGAAATATTATATGAAATACTGCTTGACATTGTTGAATGGAATTTTAAGTCAGATTGATCTATCGTATTATAAAATTGCCATATAAAACAATTAGATATATATATATATATATATATATATATATATATATATATATTTGCTGATGAAAGGGTATTAGGCTATCCCAGTTTTTTTTTTAATTTCCTTATAAGTATAAAAAGTTATCGGTAGAATAACTCAGGTGAGACACCGAGACCGGAATAATTAGTTACATGTAGAATCGTCAATGATAAGCGGAAATATTTTCCACGCACTAACACGCCGACGGCTGGAAACTACATCGACTCCGCCGTTGACGACGGTTTTTCCATCGCGGCACTTGACCCGTCAGACAGATGCGACGAAAGATACGCACGCCGCGCACGTCGGACGTACAATGGAAACGCGCGTGAGCAGCGCGGCCATTGAAAAATGCTCGCGCTCGATCGGCCCGTTCCGTTTTGCGTTGGCGATCGACGCCAGTGCTGCGAACGCTGAAACGTTGATTGAACCGCAACAATACCCAACCAACCCACCCCCCCCCGCACGCCTCCGGCCGCCCCCTGGATTTACGACTTTTCCCCATCATATACGCGTGTATCATTTGAATAATTGCAGCGCTAAAATGCAACGCGTCTATATACGTGTACGCTGGTATTGAACGATATGCAATGGACGTTGCCGAGGTCGGCAGAGCGCTCAGGTAGCCAGCGGCGCGCAGTACAGAGAGAGAGAGAGAGAGAGAGAGTATCGTATATTGGAAAATGGCCGCCGCACGACCACCGCGATATCGCCGGCCGTAAATGTAAATCCCGCCGTATTAGGAGAATTATTAATTTTCCGGCCGTAAAGATGGATATCTTCGAGAGCGATTTCGGTCGCTTCCCGTTTACCTTTGTGGGCTGATGGTGGAAGGGGGTAGCGGGGCGAGGGGAGGGGGAGGAGAAGAGCAATCGGAACGGCGTTCGGTTTTTGGACCTTTTATGCGCGCGAGCCTTCTGTTTTGCATTTATACGAAAAACTTTGCCGGGCAATTCGATTAAACTCGTGTTCCCTTTATTTTTTTTTGTTTTAGTTTTTTTTTTTTTTGGTCTGCGTTCGGCTGGACAATGTACCGCGTATGTTTAGTATTATTAACCTGAATCTAAAATTGAAATTCTAGAAATTTGTTGGCGGAGGTAAGCTTAGATTAGAACCGCGAACCGGGAGAGTTGATCGCTTTTGCCAGAGACGCGTGGGCGAATCAATTTTTACATATTTTTTTTAATCGGGCGACATTTCAGCGTCGATTCCATTGCGTGCACCATTTGCATTATTGTTTGAAAATTTAATCCCGTATACTTGATTGACGAACGTTTGAAATTACGTCGCCTTCAACAGATCTGTGGAGAGCTTAATAAAAAAAAAAAACTCCTTGATGCATAAAAAAATTTTTTCTACTCCTACGTAATATTACTCCATTGCCTGTACGTATCGAACGTTTTCTTTGTCGCGAGCCAGAAAATAAAAATATATAAATAAAACCGAATAAATAAATAAATACTGTAAAAGTACGTCGGACTCACTCGGACGCGTATGAAGCGTCAGATTTATTTTTGACCTCGGCCGATTCTTTAGCGCCGATCCCAGCTCCGCTCCTCCATCGACCATATCTTTTGTCAAAATCGGTAGAGCGCGCGAGCTTGCGCGAAGCCAACGTTCCGCCACGCCGCAGCGTCTAGGAGAAAAGAAAAAAATTTTCCGCCACGCGTTTAATTATCCGCGAACCGTAGCCAAGACGATAAGTGCGCCGTGTAACGTTGGCGCGAAAATCGTTCCGGCTGCGTCGTCGTCGTATCGATGTGGTCTCGAGCTCTGCTATGCGGCGATAACGGTTTTTTCAACTTGTTTCGGTGTTTTCTTTTTTCGTTTTTTTTTCTCTCTCTTTTTCTGTTTACTATAGTCGCGCGTAAGTTCTTAAGAAAAACGAGGCCGATACAAATGACTTGCGAACCAAGGCGACGGATTCAGGTAGTCCAAGAAGTTGCGAAAATATTCAGAAATCAAAAATAACCGACGTTTAATTTTGGCAATGACACCCACATTGTCCACGGGAATGATTCGCCGTTTATCATCGTCTCGTGCGCGTTCCAATCGCGATCGAGACTTGGTACAAAAACGAAATATGCCATTTATTCGTCAATTAAAAGAAAATGAGATTTCGATCGGTGAAACGGAGAGCGTAGGTGGTCGACTTAGTTCGTCAAGAAAGGCCGAAACCTCCATCGTTACAGGCGACGTTATTAAAAAAATATCTTATTGAAAGGAAAACCAAAATCCATTGCAACGGCGTCTCCGAGAAGATTTTAGAACGTACGTTGTGCTTAAGTCGCCGTACTCTTCGAAATCTAAGAAAAAGATCGAAACTTGTCGAAAACGAAAAATTTTTTAAGTGTTAAGCACAAAACGAAAATGGGACTAACGTTGTGAAATAAGTCCATTGAACCATTCGTCTATGCTTCGTTCGGCATATTTTACGGTCACATCGAAATCAATCCAATGTGACCACGGGAGTAATCTGTTGGCGAAGAGGGATAGATAAATTTGTTTTTATCGATTTATCGAGATCGAATTGAGTTTGATTATTTTTTGAATTAACATCAAGTGTTCTGGAAATTAAAGTATCTCGCCAATGCTAGCAATGCGCCAGGTCACAAATATCGA
The DNA here is from genome assembly GCA_018907035.1 of Sycobia sp. Sy_11. Taxonomy (NCBI): domain Eukaryota; kingdom Metazoa; phylum Arthropoda; class Insecta; order Hymenoptera; family Epichrysomallidae; genus Sycobia; species Sycobia sp. Sy_11. Next base: position 1,101,750 of record JACCIC010000138.1, on the reverse strand, counting down.
CGACTAATCCTTAAGCACGTACAGAATACAGTACATTCAATTAACCTCTAAATCTATTCTTAGCAAATGTAACTGCACATGCCAATTGCGGATGTCATGGAAAAAAATGAAAAATGACAGAGGTTACAGCTGTGATCGTTCGTATTCTTCTAAAAATGTGCTTTATGTTTCGGTCAAACTGCTCATTCCAATCGACGGCGATTCCCAAAAGAATTACACACTTTACAGCCCCGAGATACACGACAAAGTCGACATACGTCTAATACGAGTCGATTTATTTACGATCGATATAAAACACTTACGGATCAAATTCCCTATAGGCGCGATCGTCGTGAGGACGCTCCGCGCGCGTTTACGCTCCGACGACCGGATCGAGGAATGATCCATAAAATCCGTGGGATCCTTACGCGCTATATATGAAATTCCATACGTTTCGGCCGTGGCATTATCTTACGTAGGCGAGATGCGCGCGCGCGCGCGCGTAAAACGGAAATTAATTAAAAACGGTACAGAGCGCCGGCCTCGCGCCGCGATGGGAGGCCGACCGGTCGACTCGCTGAAGATCCAATTCGCGTATAATTTATACATACCCCCGCGGCGGCAAATCGAATCCTCCTCCCCCGCCGCCATCCCCATGGAATTTACGAGAATCGGCGTCCTTCGAATCCATTTCCGCGGAGGTACTCGCTAAAACGTCCCCGCGCAGCGCTCGATGACGAAAGTATAGAAGGAGCGAGGGAGAGCGAGGGAGGGACAGAGAGAGGGAGAAAGAGGGAGAGAGAGAGTGGTGGGCGGAAGAGTCGGGGGCACCGCGATCGCGCGCGAAACAATTTGCATCGAAATGAGAGTGAGCGAGAGAGAAAGAGAGAGAGAGAGAGAGAGAGAGAGAGACAGTGGAGAGCGTTTCTCGCTCGCGCGTTTCAAAGCTTCCGCTAAATATGGTTTACGACGGCTGGCCCACCACCCCGTATCGATGCCCCTCCCCCCGCCGCCGCGCGCGTGCAATCCTGCGAGCTGTGCAAATCGTTTTGGGAGCCCGACCCCGTCCCCCGGCGTAATCGAGCGACGCGCGAGCCGCGGACCGGCCCGGATGACCCCGAGCTCGCGAGCCCGCAGTGCCGAGACAGCATCTCGGGGGCTTTAAGGAAGTAATAAATATATTTGAGGAAATCTAAGGGAGACCCTACGCGTGCCCGGTACCTTGGGCCATAACGAGGAAGGGAGACACGTGGCAATGTTCGAGATTCGTTTCGCGATGAATGATGAGAATGCAGTGTCTTGGCGTCTCAGCAAAGAAGGTTAAACGAATGACTTGACGATCGCATTGCTTTCGCAAAAAGAAAAAAATAAATTAATAAACCTCAGTTCTTCGATGATAATTAGAGAAGAAATCTGTCGCTTTGTGGTCATTCATAGAGACATTATGTAGATAGGATATTGTGTAGAACGTCGTTTTTTCGATGATTTTTTTTCTTTAATCACGCACAATTACTTCTCCCCCTGAACAGTGCCGCCAATCAGCGTCGCAGATCTACGATGCGTTTGTAAAAACAAGCGAACGTCGATTTTTACAGGGACGCTCGTTTCGCTTGGCCGATACCGGGACTGGAATTCGGGATCGAGCGAACGTTAGATGTCGTTGTGTAGAAGTTTAACGTCCCAACACTATGAATGGACAAGTGACGCTCTCTTCGGAATATAACTATATAAGTATAAAATGAAACAATTTTTTCGTGATCATCTTTAAAATCTTAACAAATGTAAGAAGAAAATGCGTCGATGGCTCTGTATTTACCTGCCGATACTTGGAGAGAGGTAGAGCGAGAAGGTAATACGAGCGCGGCAATGACCAGTTCTACGGCCCGACGCTTATATTTCAAAGGGTAGGGCTGGAGGGAGGGAGCGCATTACACTCCCCGCCCGAAAACTCGGTTTTCGAGAAATTACGCTCGCCCGGCACGCGCGCTATCCGGCGCACAGGTGGTTAACGACGCGCCCCTAAGTCTTCGATTTGTCGAAGGGCGAGAGGGCTTGGGGGGAGGGGGAGGGGTGGCGATCGAGAGAGCGTAAGGCCGCGATTATTATTATTATTCAATTCCGCGGCGGAGCACGGGCTAGGTAAGAATTATAGGCGTTCGGAGGTGGGTCCGACGCCACCGTTTCCACGAAACTTCGTCTCTTGATGCGCGCGTGAAAAACAAAAAGTGTATATATGTATTATAAGCAGCAGCTGAATAAACTCGTCGGTCGCCAGCGAGCGTTTCGGATTGTAATTCCGTATAATTATGTATATGTACGTCCGAGTATACCGGAAGAACTGGTACTAGTTTTTTTTGTTTTTTTTTTTTTTAATTTTTACGCTTTGCCAGGAGGCTTTTTATATGTTTGCGGTACAGCAATTCTCATAGAACAATGAGATTCGATTGATTCTGGCGTGAAAAAAAGAGCACAATTTTCTGTCGAGCCTACATCGTTGAAATTTCTCGATCGTCGTTGATTTACGCTTCCTTTCGCCGAAAATTCCCAATAATGACTTTACATGCGAAATTGTCCGAATGAAAATTAATGAAACTCGCGTCGTCGTTGCCGCGATTCATTTATATCCCCCGACGAGACACGCGTTCTCCGCCGATCTTAACCGAATCGGAGCCAATTTAGCTCGATCGCCGCCGATCCCCCGTAACGACGATGGCGTCGGGTCGCGGTAGCGTCGGCAATGCGCTCGACTTGGCCGAGCCACCGGCCAACCTTGCGCGAATTTCTCGATTCTACAGTTCTGCCTTCGAACGAAACGTTGAAGGAGCATTGAGTGATCTTTTAGGAGTTCGGAGAATAAAGGCAATCAGGACGAATTGTCACAAATTCAGTATGGTTTAGTTATCAATAAATATGACACTGTGCTCGATCAGTGAGATTTAGATTCCTACTATTCGTACGGTTGAATCTTTTAACTCGTTAAAAAAATTTCTAATTATTGTAAAAATATCAGTCGCGTTGATTCGGTGAAAATTTCGTATTATTTCAGTCCTTCGTTCGCTCCAATAGGTAACGAATTTCCGCAAACATTACGCAGAATTTCACTGAAGTACAATTGGAGAAATCATTCCGCGTACGCGCACTGCTACACGTCCCATCACCGATTTATCCAACAAAAACAAAAAAAAAAAACCCCATCTTCCCACCCTCGATAGTTATCTTCGAGCGACGATCAGGATTATTCTCCACGTGGAATATTCGATGCATCGTTGCCCGACGCTTCTACACAGATTTCCATCGGCGCGGCATTAACCTATATCTTTAAGCCAGTGATCTTCCAAAAGCCGAATGGCCTGTACGCACGTACACGTGTTTCGTTTATACATATCTACGAATCCGACACGAGAATGACGACCGCACCGAACGAATTTTAGCTGATCTAACCGCGACGTTAAATATGTGTGTATATATATATATATATATATATATATATATATATATATATATATCAAAGCGTTTTCCATATCTATCGCGCGTCGCGCGTTCTTCCGTCGCACCTCAATCAATCCTTCGCCTCGGCTATACGGGCAGGCCCAGATCTGCTTTGATGGCCGTTTACAACGCGAGCGGCTTCGGCCGGCCGAGCGCCAATATTGTTCCAAACGATCGATGATCGATTATCATTATCCTTATCGATCTTTTATCTTTCTGTACTTAATATTTTCTGTGTCTATATATATATATATATATATATATATATATATATATATATATACATACATATATATATATATACATACTAATGCCGTGGGCCACGGCCCAGAGGCGATTATAATTTAAATAATCACCGTCTAAATTATACCCAAGCCCCGCATTTTATCCCCAATCCTCCCCCCCTCGGCGCCGCCGCGACCGTTACGCACGTAAGTAATACGGCGCGCCACGCCGTCATTGTGAATACACGCGGTCGATTGGAAGCCCCCACCCCGCTCGCTCCTTCGCTCTCGCGCGCGAGGACGTGATCCGCTAATTGGATAATGAACGCTGCGATACGAGGCGCGGCTCGCCGCTCAGGCACATACACACGCGCGCACGCACACACACAAACACACAAGCCACCTCCCTTACTCGCTCTCTCTCTCTCTCTCTCTCTCTCTCTCTCTCTCTCTCTCCACGTACGCATTGCGCGTCGACGAGCAAAGAGCTAGAACCGCGCGAGCTCTAGCGCCCGCTCGAGGGCAGCCCCATATCCGGAATCCAAGCCCCCTCCCGGGGAGGGGGGAGGGCGTAGATTGTGATCTCGAGCTCGGCGATACGAGAGCTAGTGGAGAGGAATTGCGGCGAGGGGGGGGGGGAGATACAAGTTACCTACATATAAGCTCGTATCGTCCGTCGAACGATAATGTCGGCGGCAGTTGGCGGCGCGCGAGCTTTGCATCGTCGATCCATCATCCCCGGGCGGGGAGAGAGAGAGAGAGAGAGAGAGAGAGAGAGACAGAGACAGTGCGCGCGTGTGTACGCGCGTATATGCGGGTCCCCGACGATGCCAGAGGCAGCCGGAATCCCCGCCCGAGATGTATCTCTCCGGCTGTACACGCCTATAATATGCCTACAATCCCGCCACCCACGAAGTACTCGTGAACGCGCGGCTTACGCGTCGCGCGCGCGCGCGCGCGCGCTTACGATACGTGGACGTGTAGGTGCGCGCGGGCGCCTTTCCTCCCCGGCGCGTCGACAATTACACGGACTTTTGCGGGAACGCGACCGCGAGAGCGGCGAGCTCCGTTGGCCGCTGCCGGCGACCGATCGACGACGGCTCAGTCTCGAGGAGAGGGCTTGGCTTGAAGGTGGAGGGAGGGGGGAGGCTTGTCAGCTTGCTCGGAGCGCGGTTTCGTCATCCCGAAATCGGCCGTTGCGATTCTCGCTAAACTGCCGTGCGTCCTCGATTCTCGCCAGTGAACGAGTTCATCGATTTGTTTTCTCTCCACTGTCGATTAGCGGCGGAATTAGCCGGGGACTCGGTGTGAAGCGGGAACTCGAATCTTGTCGCCGAGGCTAAATGAGCTGAATGTTGCCGGGTGACTTTCGACCCGAAACAGTAAGGTCGATGCGATTTTCGTAATTTTAAAAGTAATTATTACTCGCGCATCTATGAAATTTATGAAAAACAGTGAAAAACAATGATTTTGATCAGCCAGCTTTTATCATCGAATCGATGAACTTTCAAAGCCGTCGAGTCAATCAACAATTATTCACTGATTTTATGGATTGACTTTGGTACTATATCAATGCGTAATTATTATTCAGTGGCATTATTACAGGTGGACTTATTTATTTTTGGAAAGAGACACATATATTGTTTGCATAATTTGAATTGATGAATTCCTTAGAAAAAAAATCCTTTCTTTGTAATAAATACACTAAAGTAAATCTAAAATACAGATTACAATATCATTTTCATGAAAAATAATGATCGTTTAAAAAAAAATCAATAAACATTACAAAATGAAAATCATTAATCTGCATTAACATATGAATAATTATTATACTTTCTAAATTTTAATCAATAACAATTAGGTCGCCCTGGAAATAACGGTGGAATTAAGTGAATGTAATGCTAAACGAAATCAGACTTCATAAACATTCAACAAATATTCACTAATTCAGTAGTAATAATTCAACTATATTTTAACAGCTGAGTGATGCTGACTGATTCTAATGTAGAAAGCGAATTTTTCAAAGTATTTAAGCGTATTTTTTAAATTTTATCGAAATGTCCTAATACGTCGAGGAAAATTTAGAAACAAATCTCCGTAAAAAGCAAAAGAGTAAAGTTCATTCCGGTATTCCTGACTCTCCGAACGAGATCCGATCTTCGCGAGATCCATTCCACCCCGTACGAGCGTTTTTTTTTTTTTTTTTAACCCCGAAAATTCTTGCGTCTACCTGGGAAGAATGTGCGCGCATATAAAGCGCTTCATCGTAACGTAGACGAACGACTGGCGGGGAGGGCAAAAGGAACTGTTACCCGATAACTCGAGGATTATTACCGCCGGGGAAAAAGTAATGCGTAATACAACCCATCTATGTTTATATGTAAGTATATGTGTGTGTGTGAGTGTGTGTGGGTGGGTGTGTGTGTGTGTATGTATGTATATATATATATATATATACACGCCCGCGCTTTGATAGCGATGGCACACAGTCCGCGTACCGAGGAAAGGAAGATAGCGGGGAAATCCGAGCGGCGCAGCTGGCGCTCAATCCCGAAAGCCGCGCGTCCTTCTGCCCCTTCGCTCCGTACTCCCCCACCCATCCACCCACGCTCGTCCCAGTATAAATTTAATAAAAGTCTCCCGTGAGCATCCAGCGCATCCCGGAGGCGGCCGGGCCGACCGGACGGCCGAGGCGCGCCGCCTCGCACGTGCCCGTAAATCGCCGCGGCTCCGATTCGCCCGACCAAGAGGTCAAGATAAGCGAAGGGCACTTATGTGAATATATATATATATATATATATATATACACATATACATATACACTCATGGCGCCGTCGCACATAAATACGTGGAAAACGCTCCCGCGGGAGAGGAGCGGTTTTGCGGCCCGCAACCTCCGCACCCCGCCTGCCCTGCCCCTCGCCGACATCACGCGCGTTAGCTCGCAAGCTCGAAAGCTCTCCGTGGAAACCCGAAGGAAATCGGCGTCGCGGTACGGGAAAAGCTTCGTGCGGGGAGGAGGCAGGGAGATGGTAGGACCCAGAAACAGAGAGAGAGAGAGAGAGAGAGAGAGAGAGAAAGAGTCCACGCCTAGCGCGCGCCCATATCGAGGATCCGACCGGTATTATATATTTTAATAGCCAGTAACGCGCCGGATAATAAGGAGGGGGGAGGGGATAGGCGCACGCGACCCTTCATCTCGCTCTTATCGCCGAGCGGCGCGGGCGCTCGGCGATCCCTCTTTGACTTCCGGTCCCCTCCCGGGGAATCAACACTGCGTCGGTCGCTGTCGGGACGCTTCGACTCTGCAGACGATGACGACACCGGTTGTAAAAATTAATGTTTTTTTTTTTTGCTCCTCTTAAACACTGAGAGAAAACAGAAATAAGGTCGCTGGGGAAGGGGGGGGGGGATTTTTTGAGAGTTAGAAAAAAAAATTAATGGTGGTGTAACACGTGCCGATCGTCAATTACGCCTTCTTTCTCTAGATCCTTCGGAAGATGCAGATTAAGATGTTACGTAATTAGACGTAGCGTGGGCTTCAGTAAAGACCTTGGTTTTTCATGTTAATACGATATATTATAAACGTTGCGTATACTAATGAAATGTGAATATGACTATTAAAGCTCACCGACTCGTTAGTGAGACATTGCTAATTAACATTATTGTTTTACTCTGATGTTTCAATTAATTTAATAGATTTCTTTTACAGGTATTCGCAAAATGGAAGTATCTATATAATTATTTAGAATTCGTCACATTATTAATATTTTTACAATAGATTCCTCAGACTTCATTACATACTCTCTTTAATAAAATCAGTAGATTACACAAAAGTGTACAAGTAAATGTATATTAAGTAAAGTCGTGCAAAATTAAGCGTTAAATATTAGCGAATAATCACTGGTTAATTTAGTAAATTTGAAAGCTTGCCAATTCGATAATAATGTGTGTCTGATTGAAACACTTGTGTTTCACTGTGTTTTTTTTCAGTAAATTTAAACAGTTACATAATTCTCGATAATGCCTATCACTTTTAATATTTTTGCAGAATTTGCACAATATAAACGACATTCTCATTATATACACACGTGAATTATAATTCACTGATACGGACTGCATGATAAGCTCGCTGATTAGTCGGTAAAATATTTCCGATTAACAGAGTTCTTCTCCACTGCTTTTCGATGAATTATTTAGAGAAATTTCTTTACGCATTAACCGAATAAATCTAAATAATTCTCATTTGTCACTTTTAACATTTTTCCACGCGAATGACGAATTCGTCGAAATGGATTTGCATACCATACCTTGTTATAGGCACGAAGATATTACATTTACCAACTAACCCAAGTAAATTTGGTTGTGTTGCGCATTGGTTTAGCAGTAATATCGAATAGTTAGAAAACGACTGTTTCATAGCGCATACCGAAGTCACTGAGCAAATCAATGAAAATTTCACTGATTTTATTTTAGACAGCGTAACGTTTATCAAAAGAAACAACGTTGTTTGACCTTATGGGCATGGTAAAATTAAGCTACGAATAATTTCTTTTCTCATCTTCTATCTTTTTACTTTATTGGCAGCAATATCTAAGATAATTTCTTAACGTTTCAAAAAACAATGGCCTAATTCTAATTGAGTATATTTCTCGAGTTCGATAGAATGTTCTTTTTGTTATTTATAGAAGATAAGGCTATCATTGAATTATTTCCATTCCAGCTAATTTCATTAACCAATTGTATGGGAGGAATAATAATAGCAAAAACTTTTATCATAATAATTCGATAGGAGGTATTTAAATATACAGAATGAAACGAATTGTATCCCTATAAAGAATTGAACACTGGTGCTCCCGCATCAGTGCTCAGAACATAGTGACAAGGCATTGCCTTCAATTATATCGCGAACGCAATTTTGTTTTTTTTTTTTTTTTTTTTAATTTTTCAACCACACTTATTAAACTACGTTGCGAATAGGCATTGTCCTTCAAACAGCCAGCCAATACAGCCACGATACTATTCTCGGTCTTCTAAAAGAACTCCTCGTAATAGACCATATACTTATGTGTATAGGTAACTTGGTATAAAGGAAAAAAGGAAAGGACCAGAAAACGCTGAAAACGCGAGATAGCCTACGCGCGACGCTATATTATAAAGGGAAAAAAGGTATACAACCCGTTCCGCCATGTGTGTGTGTGTGTGCGTACGTGTGTGTATCTGTGTGTGTATGTATATCTAATGCAGAACAACTCGACCCCTTCGCTGCCCGGGCGGCACATCGACCCGAAAGTACCCTCGTGAGCTCGCGCGCATTTCCTCCCCATCTGCATCTTTTATATCGCAACACTGGCAAACGCACGAACACGAAAAAACGCGTACGCAAAAGCGCGCCCGCACGCGCGCGCGTACACACACACACACACACAGACAGCGTGGGGGCACTGCAGCGCCTTTCCCCCTTTGCCCCTCGCGCGTAACGTGCAGCAGAAGCGCGTTCTTACCTCCACACCCCCGCTCCCCGCAGCGCGGAGTCGCTTTGCGAAGCATAGAGCAGCGCGGCTACGGCACTGTAATATCCCCCTCCTCCTCCCCCGCCCTCTTCCGCATGAATATCTTTATTCCTCGTTTATCTTACTTCCCGCCTAGGCAAATGCGCGAGCGCAATTCCCCCCTATTCCCTTGAAATTTAGATATATACCTTTATCTATATATGTGTGTGTATATATGTATATATATGTATAGATGCGCTAGAGCTTAGTCGAGTACGTAAAGAAGCGGCTGCTCTTTTATTTTTACGCGAACCGCAAAAGTCATTGGTTTTACTAGCTTTCCCTTCCTTTTTATTTTGATAGAGGATCTTCGTTAATAATAGACAAGCGTTTTATAATGTATAAATTGCAATAAATCGAACTCGGTAATGAGAAAATTTTGTCATGATTCTGTATTGTTAATTCGTTCTTTAAGCCGCACTTGTATTGTTGAGTATCAATGATCTAGAAAATTCATGGTCTATACAATCCATATAAAACAAGTGCTTTTTTCAAATCTCAGTTCTAATCCAATTTATTTCAGATTAATACTGCAGAGTTTCGATTAAAGTTATCAAAAAGGCTTCGAAATGTGCACGTTTTCATAATCTTTTCAGCGAAATCCGACAGAATTCTCGAATGCATAACACCATTCGAATTTCAGTAACCTGCAGCATTTGAGACTTTGTTAAAAATTCCTAAACTTTTGACACGAATTCAAATTTTACTCGTTAACTGTTAACCTGTAACAAAATCTAACGACATAAATCTTACCACTAGGAGAATAAGCAACTTTTCAGTTTATAAATCACACTGTATATAGTTTATATATATATATATATATTATTTAAGGTTCTTTTAAAAAAATATATGGTGAATGAGAAATTATTAACATTAAATAGTATGTACGAAGACTCCCCAAATAATTTCTCGGAGTTGCTGAGCTAAATTCACAAAAGCTCTTATATAAATCTGACTCTAGTTTTCATAGTATCAGAAGTTCCCGTAGTTATCGATTTAAAATTAATCTCTGCGATATGAAAACATAATTTAAATTAACTTAACACAACCATAGTCAAGTATATTGGTGTTTTTTTTTTTTTTTTTTTGATAACTTGTAGAGCGCTGGAATTTTTGGAAAATTTTGCAAATCGCACTTAGCTATAGAAATGCGGTCTAAGGTCGGACCTAAATTAGGAAATGTTCGTGAGACGAATCCCGGCTCAGTATGATGAGCTAAAAGTTAAATAATCCAAATTTTGAAAACGAAACATGGAAATACATCGCTGATATTTTACCCTATCGAATAAAGTACCTTTGTATCATTGCTGCTCGGCATTATCGCTCGACATTATCAACCTACACGCGCGGCTTCTCGAGCAATTTAGATGAAAAATGTTAAATCCTTCTTTGAACGCATCTAGGCGTTTCCCGACTATTAACTCGTAAGGTCGTCATAATCTAACGGTACTGTAGACAATGAATATTCGAAAACTAAGCATTGTCCCGCGTTCAAATTTTAATCATTAAATCATCTATCTTCAATATAAGAGTTGATACCATGGTCATTTCAACGGAGTATAATGGATTCAACGTTAAAATCCAAAACCGTGTGTCTGGGGAGGTGTATATATACATATAAGCCGTCGAGTTTTAACCATCAAAAATAAATGACACGAACGACAGGCCCTCTAAATTCTCTCACGACTCGCAAAACGACGCGACGGTCTTTTATATATCTATATATACTTATAACGGCGCGGCGGGTCGCATCAGCCGCGGCGTCGCGGTGGTAAAAAGCTCATCGATCAGAATGGAGAAAGAGAAAAGATCGAGGAGAGACCGAAAAGAAAGAAAGAAAGAGAGAGAGAGAGACAGAGAGGGCGAGAGGACCAAAACGGGCGCCTATTTCTCCATCTTGAAGACATCGATTGCCCCCTCCCCCCCCCCTTGTCCCGCTCTTTCAATCCCTATAGACCTCGATCTTCTTTCACGTTGCTCGCGACATCGTCGACATCACTCACTCACTCTCTCTCTCTCTCTCTCTCTCTTTCACTCTATTTCTCTCGTTCCCCAGCCGCGCCGTATATATCGCGATATCCATATCTCGCGAGGAGGCCGCCATCGACGCCGGCGACGGTGATGTTCATTATATATATATATAGAGCAAAAGCGAGAGAGAGAGAGAGAGAGAGAGAGAGAGAGACGGAGTGCCGGGAGAAGGCGTCAGATAAAAAAAGAAGGATAGAATAAGGTACCACTGTGCCGTATACGTACAGCGTGGCTCAGACGAGAATGGCGAAGGCTGCCCCATACTTCGTTGAGAACGTGGACATTGAGGACTGAACCACCCCCGTCGACCTCTTGCCGCGACTGCGCGCAAGCGCGTTACCCGGCTACATCAGCGAACGAGCGGCGGTGAGAAAAAAAAATAATAATAAGAAGAGTCGAGGCCAGTACAACGCGCGTGGATATATATATATATATATATATATATATATATATAGGTACGTGTGCGCATGTGCACACCAAAGAATCCAAGGCAGAGAATTGACACTGCTTTTTTCAGTGTGTATCCAGAAATCGCATCTCACTAATTTGTACATGGATCAGTAGTGATAAAATTGTATCGTCATTCAGTCACGATAACAAAAAATAGGTAATGAAAAGTCACTCTTTAAAAATGACGATTGTAAAATGCAAAAATTGTAAAATAACCCTGGGAGTGAAAATTTACGCCCTCTTCGAGGATACGGTTTCAATTGCCCTTTTAATTAAAGCGACGAGGTCGCCCCCCCCCCCCTTAAAGAATGAACGTTCAAATTTGTATTTTGAGCATTGATAAAAGATGCTTATTTAGATAAATACAGTGCAAATAGTTCCCTCATTTTGGCCGCGCGTTAATCGATCATTCGATTTAATAATCCGAAACAAGCACGGTCAGCCTCATCCGATCGGATGAGAAGGCGTCATAGACTAATCCGACTGCCCCGAGAGCTCGTTTAATTCTCCTCATCTACAGACACTCGGTAACCAGGATTAAAATACGTGAACTTTATGAAAAACAGGTCGTCGCCAACCCGGTTGCTTGAGTATAAAGCGCGTCGCGTCGCTTCGTCTCTCGCTCGCTGCTAATAATTGCTAAGCCATCCTTAACGATAGGGTGAAATTTCGAATTGTAAAGAAATCCCGAGCGACTCCTTACGGAGTAGTTTAATATGATTACGTTTCATAATCGCGCTGTTTTAGAAAGTACAAAATTTTTCGCCCTTTCGGATTTAACGTGATCGATATGGCAGATAGCTGAGGTGCCATCTATTAAACGTCTCGAAATCCTTCCCTTCTATCGACTTTCCGGAAGAACCAATATTTTGTTTTTTGCTTTAAGACTCTAGCAGCCACTAGCCCAGGTACTGTCCAAAGATCCACCGTCGTCTTCCAGCTCTCTCTCTCTCTCTCTCTCTCTCTCTCTCTCTCTCTCTCTCTCTCTCTCTCTCTCTCTCTCTCTCTCTCTCTCTGCCTCGCTCTCGCACTCTTTATATATATATATCGCCATATATGCTGTCGCGGAACGCCCTGTCGTCGTTCGCGCTCTGACGACCCTCTCCCGGATACTCCTGGGAAACAATGCGCGGGCCAGAAGGATTTTTTCGGACGACGTATTGCTATTGTGCGGTTTGATGGATATTCTTTTTCCATTATTTTTCACTCGCCCCGCTGACGCGGAGGACTATAATGCGCGGGAATCGCCTCGCAGCGGCTACCACGCGTGAAAATTGATACGTATTTCGAGATCCACGCCCGCGATCGTGAGAGGGGGAGTAGGGGGTGTGGAGTGAATGAGAGGGGAATGGGGTAGGAGGAGAGAAGAGAAAGAGAGAGAGAGAGAGAGAGCAGGTCTGATGCATGATTTACAAGTGGGCCCTTGGGTTTATTTCACTTTGCTTTTTGGTGAACGCTTTTATTGCAAACGAGAGGCGGTCGGGCCATTAAAGTCAATGAAAGCTCCGATCCTCCATTCTTGTAATAACACATCAAATCGGGATATACATTCCTTTTGTTCGTCGTGTTTTTATTGAAAAGCCAGCTCTCGGTCTCGGGTGTTATTGATATAAGGTGATTAATTTCCGATCGATTTTTGCATTGTTCCTATATGTCACAATAGATTGTAATAGTGCGTCGGTAAGAATAATTCTATCATCCGATTACCAGCAGGTGGCTTAGGCCGAATAATGTACTAAAATCATTACTTGTAGATTGTTTAAAATTATTTTCATTTTTAATTTTATCATTTAAAAAAAAAAGAAAAGAACTTTCTCGCATACTTCTAATAAATTAACATCTTGAAATTTGGCTTAATAGCCTGGGAGTCCATGCAATAAATTGCTTACCTGAAACAGCTCAAGTGTTTTGAAATGTTATATTTCTCATTGAAATTCTGTTTCACAAAATATTGTACCGTATTTTTTCAATAATTTGATTAAAAAAGAATAATTCTCCAATATATTATCAATCTTGTCATTAAAAGAAATATCTATAATTACTTACACAAGATTTCCATTTTTCGAAATATATTGTTCTTTTTAATTTCAGGCGCATTTTCATAAGGCGGACGGTGTAATTGAAGAATTTTTATTTTTGAAAATTTTAAGGAATTATAATCGAAAACTTCTGAAGCATTTTTTTTTTATATTTTACCAACTTTCCAGTCAAAATTCAAGATTCGCTATAGATCTCAAAATTGGAATTATATAGCGGAACGAATAGCGGAAGGTATAAAAATGCTGACTATCAATCCGGAGGAACGTAAAACAAAAAAAAAATGAAGAAGAACTTTCCTTAAAAAACTGTCGTAAAATCGGAATTCCACGTATATATTTAAATTCAATCTTTCTTAATAATAGAAACGAGAATAACGAAGTTCTCAAAAATGTACCGATATATATGTGCTATATATGCCTAAACGAAAAACTCTATATCCAAATTCAACATGTATTATTATACTTTCCGTTTTCGTGCCCGAATCAGTCAGAACATCTCGATGTGTGTGTGTGTGTGTGTGTGTGTGTGGTAAAATAAGAAGAAGAAAATCTTATGAAAAGAAGAGTCCCCAAAAGACAACGGAGGCTATACAGGCCTTAAAAACCGGGCCACCCGCAGCCGTACGCATCGGGCACGCGGGGGGGGCCCCAGCAGCTCTGTCCCTCTCTCTTTCTCTCTCCCTCCCCCGGCTGCCCATACGTTGACACAAGTCATTTTTACGTGACCGTGGCGCGTCCCACGCGCGTCCCGTGTCTCATATATATATATATATATATATATATATATATATATATATATATATATACACCATCGAGCGAGCGCAGAAAGAAAGAGAGAGAAAGATAGAGACGGGCCTGATTAATGGCAGGAGATCTGTGCCGCGAGCACGCGAGTAGACGCCACTGCCGCGGGGGGTTCTCTATATATGGGTGTTTGTATATACATATATGCATACGTACATAGATATATGTGTAAATTTATTTGTATGCATACACATACCAATATACATAGCGAGAGAGTGAGGCGAAGAGCGCGAGATAGAAATCGCGAGCGCTATATAAGCGCGACCGGAGTCCTGGGGAATGTCTCGGTCGCCCGCGGCGCGTGCGAAACCGTTTACGGGAGTATCTGTATTTATATATATATATATATATATATATATATATATATATATATATATGTATATATATGTATGAACGTATGTATGTATGTATATAAGACGCGCGAATTCCCTTGGCCGCCGTGGCGCGCTGATACTCCCGCGCTAGGAACTTCTTTTCAGAATCCGACCGAAGCGCGGGATTTGAAGGACGGATAGGATCTCGCACAACTTCTTTTTCTTCGTATGTATATACATATCTTTGTCTATATCTGTGGGGGGGGGAGAGATATACAAGGGGTGGGTTTCACAAGCTCGCTTCGCCGTACAGTTTTGAGGGCGAGAATGGGATTTCATAAATTTTCCGCTCCCGACGTATACCGCTCGCATTATACTCGGTATTATGTATTACAATGCGATGCTCGAGATGCCGCTTTAAGTAAGCGAGAGCGAAGAGTGGAAGCGTGGGCATTTGCGTACGAGTTTCGCCCCTTGCCGCGCGCGGGGCGTTAAGTTACGTTTCGCAAAAATTGCAGAACTCGGGGGGCTTATATACGGACGTATCTACATATGCATCTTATGTAGGTATGAGCACTTTTAGATCTTCAGATTCTTAAATAAAATGTAATCTTTAGTAAGAATACTATTTGTTTCTTTTTATTATTACGTATAAATTTTTGCCAATGGTAAAAACTATTAACCTACCAAGAGACTTCATTAATTTTGATGAACGCTAGGAACATTCATGATTGAAATATGTGTTGTTGTTCTAAGAAAGGTGAAATTGTCGGAAAAAGTTTTTATATTCTCAATCCTACAAAAATTGTACTATTACGTATTACAAATATTACAGAAATTGCGCATAGGTTGGCATACAACTACTACTCGTTCTTTTTTCTATATTCATTCTTGAACACTTCTATAGATTTTATTTATACAATTTATTTATAAAAATAAATATAAAAACATTTTGAAGAAATCATTTGTTTATAACAATTCATCCAACATCAATTCATCCATTCATCCACAACATACACAAACGAAGTCTTTATCTTCTGTAGGATTATAGAATTCACAGGCGCCTTAGATAACTTACGAAAAATGAATAGAATATCGCCAATGCTTCATGGCTTTCCTCTTTAAACGAATTGACAGTCAAATCCTGTCTTCAACTAGGACTAGCACTAGAGTCAAATTCAAGATAAGCGAGTTCAAAATCCGTTCAGCCCACTGTCCATTCGACGACGTAGGTAAAACCCAGACCCAACTTCCAGAATTATTTTACACTATCAGGCTATCCTAGACACAATAATATGCCTGTCATTGTTGAAATGCTCTTGTTTCAAGACTTAATAAACCAGATGGGTAATTAACCTTTCCGTGTGACCTTTGGAATCATAGTTTTATCTGCTGATTACATAAGTCGTCTGTGAGTCATTTCACTTGAATTACAATGACATCGCCAATTCTCTAGCTACTTGGATACTAATGGCTCTTTCCCTGAATTGAATAGAATGTGCCATTTTCATACTTCTCTTAGTTAGGAGCATATAGTATCTGTCTTACACACTGTTCTCCACCCAATTTGATATGCAATGAAACTCTTAACTGAAAAACAGTCGTATAGTGTCATAATCTACAGCGATAATGGCAGCTGCAGCGTCATTTTCGTATCTAACAAATAAGTTCATCCTGTTATGTATTCTTGGATGATTCAGGAAACTAACATATAAAGAGGCTGTAGAAGAATGCGCAGTTTACAATCATGCTAAAACGCGTTTAAGCATACTGGCTTAGACATCGCGCATTCATTTAAAATACAATATAAAAGATAGAGAAAGAATGCCTTCCACTTCAGGACAGAATAATATAATAATGAATTGAATATAATTGCGCGTGTTTTAAAATGCCACATTCGTCGACAAGAACTACCACATTATCCCTTTTCCGAAAAATATGGTTCTTAATACATTAAGCTATCCCAGCAGAGTTGAAAAGCATTCTGAACGCCATGGATCGCCAGTAGACAAACAGGTGAGGTGCAATGATTATTTTTCTTCAGCTCTCTATCTGCAGTCACGACCTTCTTTCATCGCCAAAGCAGAGAAGCTACTTCAGTAAGTCCTCCACGAGTTTTTCCCTGGAATCAAACGTACATGGAGATCGATATTTCGAGAGAATTTCCTTTCCCTTATCGTCAGGTACGAATTTCGATAACTTCATACTGGTATAAAGAAAACTGAAATCTTACAGCATACACTATCGGGAGGAAGCCATCAGATCACAAAAACTGCAAAGCACAAGATAGCGATTGAAAAGTTCTAGGCCTCCTGCTCTCCATCGTTTTCGCTACTCTGTTAGATTGCTCCCTGTTAAGCACAAAGACGTACGTTTCTCCCTCAGATGCTACTTTCGAATCTACCAGATTAGACTGGAGAGACAGCGGGGGACAGAGTATTAACAATATATTCTGTAAAACTCTGACATCCAATGTGACCAAATTTTCGCGTACTCCCGATTCTCAAGTAACTGCTTTATACACCAACCACCCACATAGACCGGTGACTTAATCTCGACCTCTCGACAAAGCGCTCTCGAGCATTTCAAGCAACAAAGCTTGCATTCCGTACTTCTCAGAGTCACGTCACAGTCGCCTAAGACGTAAGACTCTTCAACGCTCGGAAAATCCTCTCTCGTATCATAATGCCAAACAAAAAAAAAACAATGCGTGCCCGTTCGTTCGAGCCCAATACGAGATTTCTAGAGATATCTATAAACGTGTACGGCGCAGTACACGTACCGAGAGGGGCATGTTTTCGCGATTCCGAAACAGAACGTCCAAATGTACGATCGCGCATCTCCTTCGACCCCGCATGCCGCGAACAGCTAGCACGCGTTTATAGATAGATATATATTCTATTGCACATTTTCAGATTGGTCTATCCGGCAATTTACGACGAATATAGTGCACAAAAGGATATATACACAGCAACATAACATTTATACACGTGCCCGTGCACGTTTACTTGATTTAGTTATTTTCTCTGACAAAAACTTGTGGGTGGATGGTGCGTGTATATGTACAACGCGCACGTGTTGCAACTATATATATATATATATATATATATATATATATATATATACATCTATGCAATCTCGCTCTGACTGTATGACGAGCGGCTGGCGCGAGAGGGTCGCTTCGCAATTAAACCACGCGCAGAGCGAGAGAACGAGAAAGCGAGGGTTGGGGAGGACGAGGAAGTGTCGGTGCTGGTGGGGCCGGTGGTGAAGCAGAATAGAGGGGCACAGAGAGGAAGATCGATTCGGGGTCCGGAGGCGAGCGCGCAGCCGGGCAATATAATGATGAGGCGTGCACGGGGTGAACTGAAAGAGATACGAACGTCCCCTCCCCCCTCCCCCAACCCGCCCCATACCCTCTTCGTTTCTCCGAGTCTCTCTTTCATTTTTTATTCGATCGGGTGCCCCTCGCGCAGCAGTCGGCACGTGCTAACGGAAACGCGCGGCGCGCGGCTACGGTGCTCTCGTAGTGGACGGAGAGCAAGAGAGAGAGAGAGAGAGAGAGAGAGAGAGAGATAGTGAGAGAGAATCATAGAGAATCAGAGAGAAACCGGGAGGCGAGCAGTCATTCCGATCGTTTGATGATGGGATTGCCGCGAATCGCCGCCCGGCTTCTCGCACGCGGTTAAAGAAAGGTAGAGATAGAGAGAGAGAGAGAGAAAGAAAGAGAGAGAGAGAGAGAGAGACGGAGAGAACCGCCCTCCCTCCGGCCCCTTGCACGACCCGACCGTCGAGCACACGACGACGGCGAAGTGGCACCAGCGGCGACGACGGCGGCGTCGGTCGACGAGTGCCTTGTGGTTACTTCAATTAGAGGGAATCGTGTGTTCATATCTTGAGGGGGGGCAGAGGGGGAGGGGAGAAGCTCTCGCGCGAGACCCAACGGGACGGAAGAGAGCCTGGGAGTTGATAGATACATATCGTGAAAGGCGGTGTATTAAGCGGGGAACGGGATGATGGCTGTGATCGTTGAGTGCATATTTTTCTTTTTCTCTTCTCAAAAATGATCTGAAGTATTCGAGAGAGACAGAGAGAGAGAGAGATAGAGAAAATAGGAATGAATGCTTAATTTTACGAAATTCGTTTATTGGGTAAATTTAGCAAATTTTAATAATTTCGTAGCTATGGCCCCAGAAACTGGAGATCCTCAAAGCGTCCGACATTTCCGATGCAGAAAGTTTTGTTGAACGAGGCAGTCGGATTATTCTTTTCTAATAAAATTAATTTTTATTTTAATAATTCAGATTCTATAGGGGTTGATAGTGTACATAAGGTGAATGTATCTATCGTTATAGCTATAATCGCTTATAAGAAAGGCTCTAAGGCCGATAGAAATATATTTATTTGCCGGCGTAAATTGAATATTTAAGTCTGATAAATGAATAAATGGTCAATGTGCAGTTTTTTATTTTCTATGAATAATCGTATCGCTGCTACATTTCAGCATCGTCGTTAGAAATAATTTAAGAAATGTATCTTAATAAATGTACTATAGAACAACTATTAACAGTTTTAAAAAGAAGAAATGATAATATGTGGTGGTCCCAGCATTTTATTTGAAAATTAAAATCATTTCAATCGTGACACACTTGTTTTTACTCAATATATTTGATATTTTAATGAAAATAATATTATTTGCCAATGCAATCGTTTTAAATATCTTTATTAAAAATATATCATTTGTCCCAGTTATCATATAGATTCTAATTAAAAATTTCTTATATAAAGTAATTTTATTAAATTGAAAAGAAAATTCATTCGATTCTGCGAAAAGAAATAAATTATTTATTATCAATAGCTGTATATTTAAGTTTTTGTATTATGTATTATAATGCATAATACAGTGATTATATCAATTGATTATCGTATAGAGGTCAAACTATCAATTATAAGGTTTCTTTTACATCTTAACAATTTAATTAATAATATATATTTAATATATATTTTATTCGCGCTACATAATATAAAGAAGATTCAGTAAAATAAATCCGTAAATTAAAATTTCTTTTATTTTTAGGCATTTTTTAAAAACAAAAACGAAATTCACTTGTCAGTTTCATAAATTAATTTTATATAAAATTCGAATTTAGAGTTAAACAATTGCAATATTTTCAACTGCTTTCCCATGTAGGTATCGCCATCTATGTAAAAGTTTCAGAACCAGAACTCACGCAATCACCTCTGAAGACGAGCCCGATTATAATTTTATTTTTCATCAAATTCAAAATAATAAATACTGACATTGATACTTCGTTTTTAGACATCAATATTTTAATATGTATATCATGACTATGTAAATTCAACGGTAATTTCTTATGAAATAACATTTTTTTTTTATATTTTGAACAAAAATTTTTTTTGAAGATAAAATATAGAAGTATTAAAAATAAATAGTGTTAATCTAAATATTGGTTAAAGATATAACTAATCCAAGTCTACGTTGAAGAAAACTTTTACTGGAAGTACAAACTAAAATTAATAAAAAATTATATGAAAGGCAAATATTATAATAAATAATATTTAGAATAAATCCGAATGTTTGACTTTTTGCCTTCATATATTAATTTTTGCAATGAAACCGGGATTCAAAGCATATCGGACACTAGATCGAATTTTATTTTAAACAGATAAGCCAGAGAAGGGATGAAGCTTATTATATATAATTTACATTAGTTATATTTTTTTATTCTAAAATATATTATCGTCAAATTCAAGTATCATGTTTATATGTAGCTATACTGTTTATTAAAATAAGCTTTTTCAAATTCGTTTGCCTTGTAAATATTATAACGAATGAAACTTAAGAACGCTCGGATATGCGCATTCCACGCACGAACGTATTCAAAAATTTAAGACTGAATTTTGTACATTTATGCCGGTGGAAAAAACAATAATGAAAAGAAAAAAAATCTATATACATCTTGACAAGATCATTCGCGCGGAGAATATCGCGTCGGCACAATGTTGATACCTGTCGTATATATTTTATATATATATATAATATAAACGTCATTCCACTCGATTCCGTGCGGCGAGCCATCGAAGCTCTATACGCGCTCGCATCAAACGCACATCTTCATTAACGCGCAAGAGGACGAAGATGAAGAGTTCGGCCGGGGATAAATGCACGCACACTCGCAAATACACACGCGCGCGCGCGCGTACTCACACGTGCACGCATATCATCAGAGCCCGGAGGGATGCGGTAAATGCTAGCCGTACACATCTGTACACTCGCGAGAACGAACGTAAATTCTAGGATTCATTGGCCCCCCCTCCCCCTCGCACAACGCCGCCTCCCCCGTCCGCGCGCCGAGAAGAGAGGGAGAGAGGGAGAGAGAGAGAGAGAGAGAGAGAAAGCGATGCATTATCGCTAATCGCCATTGGAATCCCGCCGCAGCAGAGACGGCTCGAATAAAGTAAAGTAGTCGGACGGCCTCTATTATCTGTCCCCGCGCAATATTCCTTCGTTCCATATATATATATATATATATATATATATATATATATATATATATATATATACCTGTATCATGAGAGAAAGGGACGTGGAAGGGGAGAGGTAGCGGGCACGCGAAAACGTGCGCGAATACGTATGCAGATTATATGCGCTCGGACGCATCCGAAGGAAATTGCGCACCTGCCGCAGCGCGCGCAATCAGCGCACCGAGCGTCGTGTAATATATATATTATAAAATGTGTGTGTGTGTATATATATATATATATATATATATATATATATATATATATATATAACAAGCACGCTTCCTTATATGTGTCTATAGGGAGGAAATGGTGGAGAGGTGCGTATATGGTGCGAGTACTACACGTTTATAGAAATCGTGGCTTTGAACAAATTCTTTATGGTGTAGACAGTCTATATAGCCGTCAAAATGGGATATGGCTCTTATTGATCCGCCCAGGCCGGGAGGCCCTTAATTTTTAATGCCAAAGTCGGCAAACAATTGTACAATTATTCTTAAAAACAAAAAAAAAAAAAAAAATTTGTGCATATCGCCTGGCAAAAATGATTAATTCACTGTCTTTTCCAACTTTATTGCACGACTCCCAATATCTTGACATTTCGCACCTATATTAAATCTATTTTTATATAAAAGAGTAGTTTGTTGAAAACTACAGAATTTCTAAATGAGAGAGAGAGAGAAAGGAAAAGAGAGTATCAAACCTAAGGGTGCATGGAAGAACATAATACAATTTGACAGACGTGTAAAATAAATTACTATTATAGTTGAATAATAAGTTTAAAAACTCTGTAGTTTCGAATAAACTTCAGTGAAGAATAAATATGCAAATGTCGAGTAAATTATCAGATATACATTGTTAATAATTGTTAAAAAAATAGGACTAATTATTTAATTTATAATAATGTTAGTTCTTACTGATTTGATTCCTTTATTATGGTGCTTTGTGCGATGACAAGTATAAATATCTTAAATTTTAAGTAATATATAATTATGCAGCTTATATTCAATATTCGCGTACGTTGCTTGACATTTTTATGTTAAATTACTATGATGAATTAAATTTTGGTATATAAAACCTTAATATTTAATATATATATATATATATATATATATATATATATATATATATATATATTATAGTTTAAATTTATTTCCAGGAGGCCTACGAATAATAATGAGAGCAATATTTTAATAACTCCAGCCTGTATCGATACGTGATATACGCAACATTAGATACATTATTTCACAAACTGGATTATTGATATCTTAAAAAAGGGACAGCGTCAGATCCCAAGACTGTGCAGCGGTCATCGATGTGGTAATCAGAGATACCTCAACCAATTTGAGCCAAATCCATGATCCAAACGTCGTGGCCTCTAGTTGTAACTGTGAATTTCAGTACCTCTGACATTTCTTCTGGCACTATGAATTTTATAAGGAATATTTAAAAGAAAAAGAAAATTTGTTTAATTCAATTATTGCTAAAAGTATAATTGGATTACAGATAATTAAAAAAATAGAATTAGTTCTCGTTTTCGTTCATAAATGGTCCGTGCTGGAAAAAACATGTGCAAAAAAAGCAGCGCCAAAAAATTTATCAAGCGCGCTGAATTATATTATTCATATTATATTATATATTGAAAATCAATCGATTCCCTCGAGGACGACCTGGAACTGATATACGGATTTGAAAAATTTTGCTTTCTCCGTAGTTGTTTTTATTTTTTTATCAACGAACAAATATATCATTCGTTAACTAAATAATTAAATTGCATGCATTCGGAACCCGCGCTGATGTAAACACAAACATCGAGAAAAGGATAACGTTCACACTCTCAAATCTGATACGAAACGCGTATACACATTCAATGGTAGAAATTGAATTCGAGCTAGGGGAATATTTAGCTCTCATATTTTGCGCAGCACCGGGTGTCCCGTTAAAAGGTACCGTCGTAGGCAAAGTGCCTCGCTCAAAGTGCATACGGTTTTAGACTTGTCAGAAAGGAAATTTCATTAATAAAATGGTAATCCATACGGCCGCGATTTCCAACTTCACTAAATATCTAATCGCGTATATAACATATATATCCTATATACATCGTTCCAAAAATATGCCTCGGTTATACGCGAATCCGCATAGCCCATAAATCAGTCTAAATATTATTAAAAGAAGATCATAGGAAACGCGCGCACTATCGCCGCGCAGTCCCTCTCTCTCTCTCTCTCTCTCTCTCTCTCTCTCTCTCTCTCATTCTCTGCCATTATATATACGCACCGCGCCCGTATACCAAGATCAAACGTTTTTTTATCTCTCTCTCTCTCTCTCTCTCTCTCTCTCTCTCTCTCTTCCATCACCGCACGACCGCACGAAAATACGCCGTGTAAAACTACGTCAAATTATCCCCCCGGGTCTTAATAGCGGCCGAAGCCGATAAAAGAAGCATCGCTCCTCGAGGGCGCGAGCGTTAATAAATACCAGACGACTCGGGCCGAGCGCGGCGGTTATGGATATTATATATATATATATATATATATATATATATATATATATATACCCGCGCGCGTGTGCGCGCATCATCCGAGATAAAGAGCCAAAAGAGGCAAGCGCGAATAGTCCATGCTGGCCCATGTCCTGGTAATAAATATATATATATATATATATATATATATATATATATATATATATGTACCGCACACGCGCACGGACGATAATCCTCACTATATATATATACATATATATTTTGCGCGATATTGCGGCACTCGCGGCGCCGCTTTGAAAAGAGCCCTGTTCCTCTCTCCTCGAGGGCGGAAGTCATCCGCGCCGCAAGCACTACGTTTCTTGCCTGGTCCATGGCGCCAAGGATTTATATATATATATATATATATATATATATATATATATATATATATATATACGCGTACTTATATATATTAGAGAATTAAAAAGCGTGCGCGTGTCCGGTATATATATATATATATATATATATATATATATATATATATATATATACACGAGTGGTCCCGAGGGAGGTTTGCCCGAGTGATTGGACTGACATCACGATATCCCCCGTTCCACCATTGGGGGGGGGGGAGGACAAATCGCGTAATGCGCGAGACCTGTCGGTTTCCTATATATAGATATAGATATACAGTAGGCGCACGAA
The DNA here is from genome assembly GCA_018907035.1 of Sycobia sp. Sy_11. Classification (NCBI taxonomy): domain Eukaryota; kingdom Metazoa; phylum Arthropoda; class Insecta; order Hymenoptera; family Epichrysomallidae; genus Sycobia; species Sycobia sp. Sy_11. Next base: position 1,077,159 of record JACCIC010000138.1, on the reverse strand, counting down.
TTAGCCGCGGGGTTTTTGGGGTGGCTCCTGTAATTGGCCGAATGGACGAGTGATTTTTCGACTCGGTTGATTGAGAAATACGTATATACGTACGCATTGTACGCGGGTGACTTTTAGCGTTACCGCACACATATCGAGGCATATATATATATATATATATGTCTATATAATACTCTCCAGGGAAATTGGAATCCTTAATCAAAACTGGTTCTACTGGAATCGCTTTTATATATATATGTCGTATACTCAATTTCAATACACGTAATTTTGTATATAGGAAAATCGAGTGCGTTATATGTATATGAATTATCATCACGATATACAAAAACACTCTCAGTAATGGAAATTCGACCTAATATATAATAACGATTAACTATAACTTTTTTTACTTGTTCGTATGATTAAAATAATAAGGTTCCTTGGTGAATTGCATGCAGACAATCAATTAACTGTTGTTCGGTAAATACTTGATATCACGAAATCATATATATATATATATATCGAATGCGCATATAGTCAATGAGTGAAGCTCGTAAAATATGTATATAAGAAGATAATGATTCAGTCATTCGCATTATATCAAAAAATTAAGAATTAAGAATGAATTCCGAAAATTGAAAAAACTACTATGTTGTATGGATATACAATATATACGTTTCGTCGTATAAGCCACCTGCTGGGCTTGTCGGTAAGGTGACAGATGAGCTAATCCAAGAGGTACGGTGATAAACTGGTTTTAATACAATATATATATTTCATCAAAACGGAACCATATATATATATATATATATATATATATATATATATACACGTATGCTATTATACTAGACTTGGATATACATATATATTTCGTGTACAAGAATAATGAAAAACATTAATGAGGTTTCGAATTTTTAACTATCAGGTGGCTTATACAACAAAACCTGCAATAGAGCAATCTTGTCTCTTCTTTTCATTTTGAATTTCATTCTATTTAAAATTTTTTATATTACATAGACAGCTGAATCATGAACTCCCTCATACACATTAATCAATTATAACTTTATACCGTCATTAATAATATTAGAATGCGACATTTAAATTTGTATCCTTCATCGTTTGTGGCTCTCCGGGGGTCTGTGGCACGAAGACAAAACCTGAAAAGTGTCGGTTTCTAATGAAATCGTTAAGTTTTCACCACCCACGTATAAATTTAAAGTAAAAATACCGAATGAAAGGCGAATATGAATCAATCGGTGTATTTTTACCTATATTTATGTTATAATCGCCGTATAATATGATAAACTTTAATGTTCGACAAGGAGACGATATAGAGCTAGCAAATTTTAAAAAAATTGATGAAGGAATAGAATGTTTGCTACAGAAATTCGACTCGAAACGAGCTAATTTGTTAAATAAAATGTAAATTAAATTGAATCTTGAGAGACATATTGTTTTGTTTAAATTCTAACGTTTTTATTTAATTATTTATTTTAATTTAATTATTAACGTCTTTGTTTTAATTCTATCGTTTAAAAAATTTTTTTTTAAATTGTGAATACAAAATTATTTGAATAATGAAGTAAAATAGCCAATTCGAAGATAGTCTTTGAACTGGCTGCTTTACAGTTGAATATAATTATCGTCAAATCGTCAATTATAGTAATAACAAATTCATCAAAGTATAATGAATAAGTGCGTAAATGCTCTCTTATAAAAAAAAAAAAAGAATTCTTCCTCATCCCCGTGTGCGGGCTTACATCCATTTGTTCCCACTGTGGGATGGACACGATTAAGGCTCACGAAATTTTAGAGAAAAAATCAGAAATACTATTTTGTCTATTTAAATAGGGACAGCAGGAGCATTCGTCTCTAAAAAGAATCACGTTATAGATATGTATTGCAACCACTACCGTCTTCTAACAACGACAATGTAATGGTGTGATGTAAAATCTTATGAATGTCAGAAATTGCACATGTAAATCTAACTTCAGCTTCATATATCGTAAATTTCTATAACTTATAAAACATTTTTGTTAACAGTGCGACAATATCGATCTTCAAACATTGCGAAAGGTATACGCACGCGCGCGCTCGTGTACACGTGCGTGTATTAATTTACACCCAAAGGCATGATAAAAAAAGCCAATCTATTTCTCTCAATTAGCTCGTTTTATACCTGCACAGGCACATTTCCCAAATATAAATATCGATAAATAGGAGAAAATAAATCAACTTTGCACGTCGGCGCGGCGGAGATGCGCCCACCGGGCGCATCGCAGCAATTATTCAACCTCGAGCCTTTTATCGTGCTTGGATCGACAAAAAGGATCGTCGAGAGCCCTCCTCGATCTTTAAGATCTCCGAGTCGCACGTCCCCTCCCTCATACTCGTGATCCTCCCATATATATATATATATATATATATATATATATATATATATATATATATATATAATGTAAATCGAAAAACAATAAATAGGGCGATCGATGCCCCGTGGCGTTATAAAACCGTAAAAAAAATAGAAAAGAAAAGAAGGGAAAAAAGAAACAACCCTCTCGACGGGCGGGCGTACCGCGATGGCGGTGGGCAGCGCGTCGCGTTCGAGATAGACCGAGTGGTGCCAAGAAATTCCCCACTGCGCGACGCGCGAGCCTCCCGGATTCTAAGGTATATAACAGCCAGCCGCCCGGATGGGGGACATCGTTGGCTATATACATATATATATATATACGAACACTCGGAGAACTACGGGACCCGCAGCATATATATATATATATATATATATATATATATATATATATATATATATATATATATATATATATATTATATGTATATCTACATCTATATATAGACCTCGAGTGGTTTTTCGATGGTGCCACCGGTTGTCCGTATATGCATCAAGCGGGCTTCGGTGTACGTGTGCGTGCGCGTGTCCTTGATACGGATTTTATATATAAAATAATAATGCACGGCGCGACCGCGTTATAAAAAGGGCTGCATCAGATCAGTTATATAGCGCGCCTTGACTGCTGGAATGATCGATCCTCGTTTCGCATATTACAGCCTCGAATCTTACGTTTTTTCTTCCCTTTTCTTTTTTTACTTCAGTATATTATACTATTATTATTGTATAGATATACTGTGAGAGCGCAATCTATATATACACAATAAAATGCGAAGAGACGGGGGTGGTGCGCGTCAAAGGAGAGCAAACATCGTGTGGGAAAGAAGAGGAGAAAATCGGAAATATCGAAAACGCCCGACGGGCCAAAAATGCCCCGTTTATTGCGGGATCATATAAGCAGTGATCTTGTAGGATTTTTTTTTCCCTTATGCACCTTTCATTATACGCGTCCTTTCTCTGAATAAAATAAAATACTCCCGACAGTTTGGAATATGACGGATGGGACAATAATGAAGCTTTCGCACGGTCGGATATATACGTATATATAGCCGGGGAAAATTGGGTTTTGTACAGGAAAAGAACACAATTTAAAATGTAACTATAGCTGCATAGTGAAAAATAGTTTATTAGCTTGCGCGTGGAGAATTTTTTTTTTCTTCGTAATGTATTTTATTAAGGATGGAAGGAGAGCACAAACAAACCGCCCGGCACTCTCGTATACGTACCCATGAATGAGTTTCCCACCGTGGTGTAAAGTGCGCTGACCCATCACGGATCGTAGTAATCTCTCGATCGATGCGGGTACGAAGATTTTATTAAAATTCATTCGCCTTCATTCTTAATATTTAAATAGACGATTTCTACATATAAAAGCTGTAGCGATAATGCTAAAGTTCAAAATATCCCCCTCCCCCACCGCCCCGAGGATAAATCGGATACATTGGCGAGATTTTTACGAAACTGAAGTTACAGTAATATTCATTCTTATGTATATTTGGATAGTTTCTGCTTTCATTGTTTCAATTCAAAAACGCTCAATAAACGAGGACAATCTGTAAATATCAAGGAATAATTGATAAGAATTAAAAATTTACTTATTCTATTTAATATTCGTATTCACATCTATATATACTAATTAAATACGTATTTAGTAGTCAACGTAGTCTGGCATTATAATTGCAAAGATTACGTTACATTTTTAGCTGATATTCTTCTTATTTATCAAATATTTCGTTTATTAAATGTACCCCCGCGTGGGTTTAATGTTCTAGCAGCAAGCATTCGACAATTTTTAACAACGGATTATAATCAATCGTATTGTAATAATGGGATATATTTTTATGACAAAGAAAATTTTTAGATTTAATTTAATTTACTGGTTACTCTAAGGATAATCTATTTAGATATAAAGAATTGAAGAATAAATAATTTCATTAAAACCTATGATTCGCAGCTGATATTTTACGTCCAGCTCTTTTTTTCTTTGAAAACTCACTCTATGATTGATTTTCTTTAAGTTTCATATTTTTATACAAATATTAGCTGAGAATAAAGGTAGGTTAGCTAATGAGATTTTAAAAAACTAAAAAATTTTTAATAAGAAATTATTTGCATGTACAAACTAACAAAGGATCTTGTTGATGATTCTTCAATCTCTCCTTTATTCTCGTGAAGTAGTTTATATTGCTTTTTTTCTGATACCCTTTGAGATGCCCTTTTATTAAATTATATATGGTGAAGAAGTCTTGACTACCCTTTTTGATTTATTTAAATATCCGATTTTCTTCATTAATTTAAGAGAAAAATAAATTAAATAAGATATGCCTTTTTAACGTACATAAACGTAGTCTTATATATTTTAAAACATATACGACTCGTTTGTAATATACTAGTCATTCAACTACCCTTAATGCATATTGAAATTTAAAGATCTATTCTTATAAAATCCATCATGACGAATATTTTTGGATTAATGTTCCTGCTGAGAATAATCTTCATTCTAAAGCATCGGGTTCAAAGTAACAATGAATATAAATTATGTATTTCATTAAATTTATTATAGTTCTTAATTCTAGTCAAGTAATCGTGAAATAGCATTAATTATTACATATTTAAGTATGAACTCTACTATGCTTTCATACATTTACATTTTATTGGATCGTAAAACTAATTTACTTGAATATTTTTATATTATTTATTTTAGATATATTTTAGCAATGTATTTGCACCCTTAGTGAATTAATAAACTGAATGCAAAGTACGTTTACTTATATAAAAATGTAAACAAAAATATCATATACTAATCTTTATTACATTATGTGACAATAGTTTACTCGATTATCGCAAATTCAAATAGATTATTTGATTGTTATTAGCTCTCATAATATACTATTAAATATGTTACGAAAATATACTTTTAAGGAAGTTAGCATCATCAAGAAAAACTCTTAACACGAAAAGTGTACAAATGTAATTTAATGTTTATTTAAGAATATTTGATACATAACGGTGCCATATAAGGGCAATACAAATAAATCATAATTCCTTTCACGTGTATAATAATATAATTCCAAAAAATTAGAAATCGCGTTGATATAAATATATATATCAAGAAATATAATAAACATCTTCCCGCCTTAAAATTGCAATGATTTGATCGTTATTTAAATACGTGATTGAATACTGTCTAAAAACTTTTATAAATAAAATCTCAATAATGGCTAGAGCTAAACATTACCGAAACGCTGACGACACTAAGATCTTTACCATTTTTCTAGCAGACATCGCGCAGTACTAATTAATTATCACTGCAATTCGCAAGTAATAAATCTTATCACCTTAATAAATCAGTCCATTTTGCCGGCGATTCCTTTGAGTCCCATCGCCATGCAAGAAAAAATATATACGGTCCCAGAAATTTATTGTGATTCTTGGTGTATATTTAATAAACTTTCTCAAAAGATGTAAATCACATCGTATATTACGAACGAGTATATGCTTGTAGTTAAAGTTTATATGAAAATTCGATAAGAATCGAGGATCGGAAGACCCATCGAACAATGAGCTTGTTTAATCTCGAAAATCTCTACTACACTGTTTCAAAATTACGGAATGTGCCTGACGCTGATGTCGTAATCATTGATCATTAGCCGCGCTAGAGACAATCGCTGTTGTGGCGTCCAACATAGCGGCTTTAAATGCGTTCTAAAACATAATAATAATTTGTTAAAAATCGTTTTATAAATACAAACTTTGTTATTTCTTTTCTGTATATTAAAATAAAAATAAATAACTGAATATATCAAGCAAATATATATATATATATATATATATATATATATATATATAAATTATTTTTTGTGCAATTGTACATAAATAAAAATTTCTCCCTTTAGTAACACACAGTAAATATTCACAAATATTATTTATTACATTAGATTCTGAAGATAATTAGAAATTATGCCCAAAATATTTAAATCTGTTTTTAAAAATTTGTGAACACTTCTTCCCACATATAAAATTATTTTTAAGATTTTTTCTCTCCTTTATGCCTAAGGTACTTTTAAAAAATTATTGATATTATATTAACTGGATATGATTCCTTATTATCATTTTTTATTAAATTTAAAAAATACAAAAGTTATTACCTATTTACGCTTGACTGTTGGAAAAATCGACTAGTGCATTTTACAGAAGAAAACATTTCCTGCCCTTAGGAGGCTCTGGTGGTTCCAGTGCCGCTAAAATTGCCTCATCAAAAACATTCTTCAATCCTTTCTAAAATGTATAAGTACAATACATAATGAGAATTATAAATAAGATAAAATTAACAAAATAACTAGCTTATATAATTCTAAAACTTATTTGAAAACTATTAAACTTTACCTGCGTCAAAGCACTACACTCAACATATTTTACAGCCTTTAATTCTTTTGCAAGTTTTTCACCTTGCTCAACAGAAACAGGCTTTTGCTTATTTTTAGCTAACTTCTCAGTGGTAACAACATCATCTCTTAAATCAATTTGTGTTCCTACCAAAAGAAAAGGCGTCCTTTGACAGTGATGCGTGATTTCTGGTACCCACTGTAAAATTAGTTTTAATAAAGTTTATTATCATAGCATAAGTATTCCATATTTAAATATATCTGATATTTGAGAAATGAAATTAGTTATGTATAAATTTTAGAAAATAATTGTCTTACTTTCTCTTTAACATTTTCAAAAGAAGATGGTGATACTACTGAAAAGCAGACCAAAAAGACATCTGTCTGGGGATAACTTAATGGACGCAGTCTGTCATAATCTTCCTGTCCTATAAAAATTTTTTGAAAAAATAATGTATGTTAGTGTCAATATTTCCTATAAATATTTAAACTACTTAAAGTATACAGTAAATACAAATTGTTACCTGCAGTATCAAATAATCCTAATGTATAAGGATCACCTCCAATCATTACTGTAACTGCATAATTATCGAATACAGTAGGTACATACTCGGATGGAAATTTATTAGTAGTGTAAGAGATTAGCAAGCAGGTTTTACCTACTGCGCCATCTCCTACAACTACACACTTGATTGTTTGCATCTCCAATGCGCCGTTTTAAATCTGTAAATAATAATATTTTCTATAACAATACGCTATCACGTCTGGCATTTGTTTTGCAATTCTTTCGTACATATTTATACATTTTTTAAAATAAGCATCATTCGTTTATAAAATGAAATTAATCACTTTTTTAAATCATTTTCATAAAAGAATTAAAAAGAATAATTATTTTCTTTTTAAACAATAACATTCCTTTCAAGCATATATTTTTCAAATAATCAAGAAAATGTACGATACATCGAAAATAACCTTAAACACTGCGGAAGGAAAAGCAATTGGGAATCCAAATAGATAAACAACTGCACCACCAAATTTTAGTAGTGCTTTGAATTTCTTTCACTTTTAAGAAATCTTGAATATTTAAAATATATAAGTATAATAATGAAAAACACTGTTCATTATCATCTCTGTAATAAGTGTTGGATGAAACGTCGCGTCGCAGATCGCGATGATGATGATAATATGGTTGGGTCGTATACGTGTCGCGTCTATTATCTATGTAGTTGTACAGTTGCATTTGTGTTGTATTGCTTCCAATGCTTCAGCTCAGCTTATAGTTGAAGAAAAACATCACATACAGAGGGCACTGCAGTACAGGAGCAGAAGCTGGCATGGCAGAAGGGATCAGCTATTATCGCTTCGTACAAGCTGATACGAATTTAGTAACGACATCTAGTGGTTTCAAAGATACAAAGATCTGAAAATGACATTTTCACTCGCATATGAAATCAAAATAAATAATTAAAAATAAATTAAATTGCATACTCATATCAATTAGATGCAACTCTATCATATACATAAATGTTCCTCGTTTTCTGAGGATAAAAAACATAAATAAATTTTTTTTAGTATAATAATCATTATTTTCCTTCTGCTTTTGTAGTTAGCATAGGCTACTTGTCAGATGCCTGAAAAATTATTATTTTGTTTTATGCATAAGAAATAAAATCGTTTCAGAAAATTGTACTTTTACGCCACCATGAGCTCATCTTACGGTATATATCCCCTCTAATCGAAGGTATAAAATACAAAGAAATAAACATCACCGTATGCAGTGAGACTAGCGTTGAAGCTGCAGACAGAAAGCTATGCAACATTACGTTTCTAAAAAATATATAAATTAAAAATTAAAAATTAAGTCCGATTATATATATATATATATATATATATATATATATATATATATACATATACTTATAAGTCAATATTTGTTGATTTTCAGCCAGATAGAAACCAACGAAATATATTGGACCAGAAAAAAATTATTTGAATTTCCAGCATAAAAAATTCTTCTAAAAATATTGAATACAGAAAATCCTTATAAATAATAGTGGCATAATATAGTATTGGACAATACATACCATCCAGCTATCATCTAGGTAAAAACACAAAATACAAATATCAAGAATCAACAAATAAATGATTGTAATGCCATATAAAGAATTATGTATGAAAATAGGCTCTTCTATTTCAGCGCATTTCGTTACAATAGTGACATAAATATAAAATTTAAATAATAATATATTTAAATGCTATATTACCAAAGAAAACGTCCACTGCATATACGAGGGCGCGATTGAATGAGAACAAAAAATATTATGCTTTATCTTTATTTATTTCGGTAATATTTATTTCTTTTTTAAAATAAATTTATTAGGAACTCCAAAATTTTACTAATATAAGGAATACTTTCATCATCTTTCATGTTATCTGGCTGATTCTAGTATTCACTTTGTGCGTCCGAATAGATAGGATACAAAAATCAGAGGTCTTGCTGATAGTGGTGTAGAATTGCAATTTTCTGAACCTGTCTTTTATTACTAAATATAAAACAAAATAATTTGTCAAATATTTGAAAGATAATGACATGTAGCCTATTAATTGCAAAAACAGAAAAAAAATCATGTTAATTACGCCTCTGATTACACATTGTGAATTTATTTACGCGTTTTTTCTCCTCAGAAAGTCAGAAAATGTTATATATACGTATAAAACTGCAACTTATTAAAATTAATGTGTGAATTGGTTTATTTTTAAGTATTTACTTTATGTATTTATTTATTCTTTAAGTATTTATTTATTACTTTAAGTATTTATTTATTCTTATGCAAGTCAATGTAATCTTCCCCAGATTTTGTAAAATTTTCAAACGATAAGATGTCAGAAATAAAAAGACAGTTAACATGAGTCATGATTAATTTGCTAATATCTAATTTTAGATATAGAATAATTTTTTTTTATTTTTATAAAATAGTCATTTAAATAAACTATTTTGATGGATACTATCAGATACTATCCACGCACTGAATCTACTTAAAAAGTTCAAAATTGTATAAGTTGACTAAATATCAAAATTTATTCTTAGAGATAAAAAACTGCAAAAGTCATTTGGAGAGGGCGCCACATTGGCCTGTAAAGTAGATTTGTGAGCGAGCTATAATTGGTTGTCGTATATCTTCTGTATGCTATGGAAATCTGCACTACACTGCAATATCGAGAACCAGCTGCAGGCTGCAAAATGCTGCCACTTGCCAGTTGCCAGATGCAACGGCAATTGCACTTGATGCATGCCAGCTGTTATAGGTGACGGGAAACGGTTGATATAAATATTATACAGATGTGAAAATGTGAACACACACAAATATAGTGCATATGTGAACTGATATCTAATGTTCTATGTAAATATGTCAATGTTTAACATTATTACAAGGTTATATTGTTTGATGAATAAATAAAATTAGAACGTTGTACTGTAGCGCGATAATACAAATATTAGCTTTTGAATTCAATGAAGAGACAGAAACAATTGTTATTCCAATGCAAAAAAAGTGTAGGAAGTGTAGGAAATGTGCCACAGAGGCAAAAATGAAATACTATCACAAACAATTTCATGGCAATTAATATTAGTAAGACATCATGTCGTAAGTTAGGTATTTTTTAAAATAGTAAATAATACAAACGATTAGTTCTTGAAGTTTTTAATGCTTCTTTAAAAAATGAATAAATTAAGTAAACCAAAGTCAATATGTTAAATGTTTGTGATATAACCTAAATGATTTGTGAGCCGCTTACGCATTATTTTTCTTTGTGCATCAAAAGTATTAAATATAATTTTTGTTTTAATATTTAACAATACTGTGATTCATACTATTAGTTTTCAAAATGTTGGAAACTTACGAAGAATTAACAATAAAAGATGTTGCTGGGTGGATAGCATCTACTGCTATGATATTTGGTGGAATTGTACCTTTTATTCCACAGTATAGAGAAATTAAAGAAAAAGAGGATACAGAAGGTTTTTCCTTATACGTGTGCCTTACATTATTGATTGCAAATACATTACGTATATTGTTTTGGTAATTTTAATATTTTACACTTAATATAAATTTGTAACAAATAATAGTTAGAAATATTTCTTTTTCTAGGTTTGGAAGACATTTTGAACTACCATTATTATTTCAAAGTATTCTTATGATAGCTACTATGCTATTCATGATTAAAGTTTGTATAAATATTAGAAATAAACATCAGATAATAAAACCAAAAGATAGAGTATTTACAGGTATGTATTTTAATTTTAAATATTTTTATTTATTAAAAAATATTGATTTCATTAATTTAAATTAAATTTATTTATTTCAAATTTTTATTATTTGACTTTTCGTGTAATTAAATTTTTTGTAGAATTTTATTATTTTATTTAATTTTTATTTTGGTTGACTTTGTTTTTATAATCAATTGAAATAGATTTCAAATCTCAATACTTTTGGAAATGGACAGACTTCCAGTCATATGTAGACTTCATGTTATTGTTCACATTCATGGGAACTGTCATAATGTACCTTTTAATTGATGTTCCAATATTTGTGGAATTAATTGGACTACTTGCTTTATTAACTGAAGCAATGTTAGGGCTTCCTCAATTTATTAGAAATTTCTGTAATAAATCTACAGAAGGGATGAGGTAGTATTACTATTAAAAATTATTTCAATAATTGAATATTATAAAATTTATTTAAAATATTTTTCTATAGTATTGCAATGGTAACCATGTGGACCATGGGAGATACATTCAAGACTTGCTATTTCATAATTGGAAAAGCACCAGTTCAATTTGAATTATGTGGAGTAGTTCAAATTCTTATAGATTTGGCCATACTTTCTCAAGTTTATCTTTATCGAAATAATATTTTACTAGTTAGAGCAGCAGGGAGAGTGGATTAAATATTCTTACTATTAAATGAAATTTAAATTACATAATTGTATATATTTTTTACATTTCATGTGCGTGTTAGTCTATAAATTTATTCAATATAAGGATTAAGAATAATAATTTTATATAATCATTTAATCAAATATTTTGAAAAGTCTTCTTAATGTTAATAGTATTTTTTACATTTTACAATTGTAATTCTATATTTATTTGTACATTAAGTTTTCTAGTCTGACAAAAAATACAACATGTGAATTTAAAATGTTAAATTATTGACATTATAATTTTTTCAAAAGCTGTTACTTTAATTATTTAATATTCCTTTTATAAATCGTATTTTCATTGTAAACTGTAATCATGTTAATTTCAATTTCTCCTCTTGAGCAAGTAATTGATTTTTAATTTTCTGCAACAGTTCCTTTTTTACTACATCTGGAACTCTACTTCTTGCCCTTGTTGTTACCATGGCAAGTAGTGCATCATATGTTATATCTTGGCCATTTTCTTTAATGATTTCTTTGCAAATAAGTTTGAGTTCATCTCTCCAACCACATTCAACTAATCTGCGTCGTAACAATTCCTTTAAGCTGAAAAATTTAAGTTCTGTTTAAATTTTTATACCATATAATAAATTAAAGGTAAAACTACATCAAAATAATGTACATTACGTTCAAATAAAATAATTGAATATTTATAAAATTTTCATCAAATAAATATTTAATAGGCTATTCTAAAACTGCGCAAGAGGATTTATAAATATATTAAATAATTTACCCATCACGATCGCCGGCTTTCACTAACGTTTGATGCGGAGAAGTTTTCATTGTAAAACTGATTCTACCATACTGTATTCAAAATATAAACAAATTTCACCAACACCATACCCACCAAGGGCACGACCTGGGCACATCATACTAATTAATCATATACTATATAGTCCTGTGACTCGTCATTTATCAGATATTGCGCACGTATATAGCTCCTTCATGGTCGTATAAGGGCTTTTCTGGCGTTTGGCGGCGCTAGTTGGCATGGGAGTGGAAATTCTGCAAAATTTTAAATGTAGACGAATGGTGCAATATTGAAATACTTTTTATAGTTGATCATGAAATGAAAAGTATTTAATTTATTGAATTATTATCAATAATTAATCAATTATTTTTTAAATTAAAATATAAAAATCTAAAGCAATATGTATTATATCTGATTCTGTTGAAGGCTTATGATTATAACTAGCTTAAATCTTCTTAATTGCTCAGTAATAATTTTGACGGATTAAAACTTTTATACGTCTTGTAAATGTTTTCAAAAATTATTATATCGTCATATAGAATAAAATTATTTTGTTAGCCTTTTTGTATTCAAATGAAAAGCTGTATGAAATTTCACCCTACACAATAATGCATAAAATCAAGGCGCACAGATTAATTATAAGACCCTGTAATAACCTGGTGTAAGCAGGTATAAGCCTGATAAAACATGACTTACATCAATAATGATTATCCAAATCATAACTTGACAGCTCGCAAAGTTAGCCACCAGATGGAGACTACTTACCAAGATTCGAACCCGTGATATGGCTCGCGAATACTTTGCAAATACTTGATTGCTCGTGCTCGTACAGCTGTACTACTATTGTCATATGTATTATACTGCAAAACAGATACAAAACAGCAAGTCTACAAGTTACACTGCTACATATGAGCTACACTAACACCAATATATTGTACAATCATCTGTTTACACATGGTTTATATAGGCATCTGACAAACAATGCACTTGTGTGAGAAACAGAGAATACTCATATACCTGCGCCTTGATGCGGTGACAGTATTTACAATGCTATAGAAAATTTAGAAGTTTAATGGAGCACCAAAATGATTTTGGAGAACGTGATAAACGTTGCCATACGATTTAGTTGTGTTTAAAAATTTGAGTAATTTATTTTGTAATTTAAGATTAAATTTCCCAAATCTTATAAAAGAAAAAAGTAAATACTGCATTATGGGTTCTGAAGATGATGTTTGTTGGTATCATGGTAATCTCTCAAGGGAGGATGCAGAAAGCTTGCTTCAAGAAGGTCAATATTAATTATTTGATATACTTAAATGAGTACCTTTGTTTTACTTATAAAGAGAATAACGTTTGAAACAAAAATTGTATGTATAGGGGATCAAGAAGATGGTACTTTTCTTGTTCGAGAAAGTAGCTCATCTTTGGGAGATTATGTCCTTTCAGTACTTTTTGATGGTGAAATTGTACATTATCAAATTAGAAAGCATGGAGAAGATGCATTTTTTTCAATAGGTAATAGCATATGTTTATTATGTAAAATATACTAATTTTGATACGTCATTCATTAAATATTTTATAGATGATGAAACAACTATACATGGTTTGGATACTCTCATTGAATATTATCAACAAGAAAATCATGGTCTTGTTACAATGTTACGGAAACCATATAGAGGTTTACCACCTCCACATGATACAAGAAGGCATGGAAGAATGAATTTATTACATAGAGCTACAATACAAGTAACATTTTTTTAGTTAATTCAAAACATTTATTTATTTCAGTTAAAATTAATTTAAAATATTTTCAGAGAAATTACACAATTGTATCTGAGCTTTTGAAATGTGGATATAGAAGCTTAGATGCTAAAAATCAACTCGGTCAAACAGCTGTTCATTTAGCTGCTAAAGATGGGGCCGATGAAATTCTTAATAAACTTATTCAAAGTAATGCCAGTGTCAATTGTAGAGATACTGCTGGTTATACACCTTTGCATGTAAGTGTAATTTTTCAACCTCAACTTAGTGTAAAATTTGAAAAATAATTAATTATTTCCTATTTTTAAAAAGCTTATAACAATAGGATAAAATTACACCAGGTAAAATTTTATGTAGAACTCCTATTAAATAAAATCTTCTAGTTTACATTTATTAAATTAAATTAATTTTAAAAATATAATTATTTTTATATTCTTTATGTTATAAATTATCAAATAAATATGTATTTTATATCCTTAGTATGCATGCCAAAGTAATCTACCGAAGACAGTTCAAATATTGATTGCTGGGGGTGCAAATATTCAAGCTCGTCACACAGAAACTGGTAAGGAATTTTTATTTATATTAATTCTGCCATTATAAATTATTAAAAAAAATATTATTTATCTGCTAGGAATGGTACCGTTACATGAAGCTGCAAGTAGAGGTCATGAAGAAGTAATTCAAATATTACTCGCTGCAAATGCCCCAGTAAATCCAAGAACATTAGCTGATGATGTACCGGCTGATCTTGCAAAACGCCATGGCCATTTAGAATGCGAACAATTTTTACGTAATTAAAAGTTTACTTATATTTTTCGAAATTGTTTATTTTAAATTTAAATTTTGTTAATTGCAATATTGTAGGTAGTTACATTAGAACAACAAAAGAAAAATTAGCTGATTGGTATCATGGAACTTTAGATAGGATGGAGGCTATTAATCTCTTACATAAAAATGGTGATCTGGATGGATCCTTTTTAGTTCGGCTTAGCGAAAGACATGAAGGAATTCGTGTCCTTACAGTTATGTATAATAAACAAACATATCACTTTCAAATACAGAAACGGGTAAGAGAAAACAAATGTTATTTTAAATAAAAGAACAAATTTTGATACTTTAATTTAATAATATTGACTACATCATTTCAGAAAAACTTTTTATTTATTGATAATGGTCCCTATCTTCCTTCTTTGGAGCATGTAATAGAGCATTATCGTTGTATGCCCGATGGACTGCCAGGGCCTCTTATTCATCCAGTTACACCTATACCTAAGCCTCCAATTCCTGAAATGCCTGCATCAATATTTAATGGAGTAATTACTTTTAAAAAATCAGCGATTTACTTAAATTTTTTTTATTCAATAGTATATTAAATAATGTTATGTTTTTATTGAAGGATACTCTCAGGAAAAAAAAAAGTTTAGTCCTTAATATTTTGCCAGAATCAGTAGAAATGCCATATTTACACCCAACTAGTTCAACTAAAGTAGATAATAATTGTGCCAATAAGAAGATTAATGATAATGATCTTCATAGTGCTGTTCCTGCAATCGTTGAAAGTGATGATAACGAAAACGAACCTGTGCCTTTTAATCAAGGTATTATGTTCCAAAAATAATATTTACAATACAAAGTATATATTCTAGGTTTCAATACTATTTGAATATTTATTAGAAGTAACAAAAAACTATATTTTTTTCATTTTCTACTTTTACAGTATTCTTACCTGGAGAAAATATAATTCTTGGAGAAGTTTTGGGAGAAGGAGAATTTGGAGCCGTTTATGAAGGACTTTATGATTCTCCATCTGGTATTCAAGAACCTATAGCCATAAAAATGTTACGCGATACTCATAATGTTGCCGCGCGTGAAGAATTTTTAAGAGAAGCTCGATTAATGATGACATTCAACCACCACTGTATCGTGAAATTGATTGGGTTTTCGGAAGGTCCGCCACTACTAATGGTATAAAACATAATAAAGACTAAAGGATAATAGTTCTTTTAGTAATACTTTATAACTTGTTTTCTTTACTTTTCTCCTTTTTAAGGTACAAGAATTAGTATCACTGGGTTCTATGTTAGCTTACCTATTAGAATTTCCTGATAGAATCAGTCCTAACTATGAGCTTAAAATTTGGGCATCCCAAATTGCTTGTGGTAAGAAATAAATCTTATAATTTTGTTTATATGAAGTTA
Source organism: Sycobia sp. Sy_11 (assembly GCA_018907035.1). NCBI lineage: Eukaryota > Metazoa > Arthropoda > Insecta > Hymenoptera > Epichrysomallidae > Sycobia > Sycobia sp. Sy_11. The sequence goes on along the minus strand of JACCIC010000138.1, from coordinate 1,060,695 downwards.
TAAATAAACTTATGATTGAAATCAAATTTATATTTAAAGGTATGAAATATTTAGAGGAAATACCACTTGTCCATCGAGACTTGGCAGCTAGAAATATTTTACTGGCTTCGAGACATCAAGCTAAAATCAGTGATTTTGGCCTTTCAAGAACATTTGGCTCAAACGATTATTATAAAGCTACAGCAGGCGGGAAATGGCCCATAAAGTGGTTTGTATATTATAATCTCGATTTTTCGCATCTATAAATTATTTTTTAAAACCAAAATCTTGATACTTCTAGGTATGCTCCCGAATCTTACAATTTTGGAACATTCTCACATGCTAGTGATGTATGGAGTTACGGAATTACGTTGTGGGAAATGTTTTCTTATGGAGAGCAACCGTACGGAAGTAGACGTGGTGCTGAAGTAAGTACTTGTACATCGTATTTCCGAAAAGATTCGCGAGTCTAACTAAATCGGATGAATCATGGTATATGACTAAGAAAGAAATGATCATATATAGGATGGAATGTCATCGCGAAGTTTGGTCGTGGCTATCGTGATTATAACAGAAATTCGTAAATCATTCCGAAACTTATTATCGCAATTTTAATTGCATCAGAGTCAAAATTCATGTCTATCTTATCAATCTTATCGCGCTTTGACTGACTGATGGACTGTCTTTTTCGAAACACGATGTATATAAAAAATAATGTCCATTCTATTGCTTTTAATTGGAAATAAACCATTCAAGTAAATTCGATTAGAAATAGATTTCATTTTTATTTTTGTTTATCCTATCTAAAGCAATATAGAGAAAAATAAATGAACAAATATTAAAATAATAAATACATTAAAACTGTAAAAGATATATTAAAATAGATTTTTGATATTTCTAGTACTCATAAAATTTAGAAATTAATAGTAAATTCAGATTATAAATTTTCCTCCTAAAAATTTCCGTATGGAACCAAATTAATAAATTTAATGTTTTTTCTGCTTTTAAAGAAATAATTTCTATCACCATCAAGAAGGTCTTTGTTAATTTATTAACATTATCTATATTTTCTTTTTAAAATAATATAAACCTATTGTTATTAGAAATATTAAAAAAGAATGAAATCGTTAATAAATTATTGTTAAGTATTATTAATCAAATTCAGAGTCTGAAATAAAGTGTAATAAATAAAGAATATTTAATAAGTCTATTTTTAATGTAATATAATTTAATAACTTTAATTTGCGAAAAAAGCATTTATATATGAAATTTAAAACGAAATTTTTTTATGCATAATTGGTTAGGGGCATTATTTTTCTTTTATAGTCAATTTTATTTATTGTAGGTGGTAGAATTAGTAGAAAAGGGCGAAAGGCTCGGTCAACCTGAAAAATGTCCGGATCACGTTTACCAAGTGATGCAAAAATGCTGGTCATACTCTGCATCCGATCGCCCAACGTTCCAGCAACTGCTCGACATTTTTAGCAGTGATCCAGAGTACACGAACATACGCGAATTGGTAACCGCTGTTCATATCAGCTGATTATCAAATGAATTTGTTAAGCTTTGTTATAAATATTTTCATAAAGAATTTTAAGTATTATACTATACCGTGTAAAAGTATGAATTTGATTTTTAATATTTTTTTATAAATTAAACTTTTTTAAGCTACATGATATATTTGTAATATAATATTTTTTATAAGAAAATGTATCATAACATATTATAACATATTATCAAAATGAAAGATTTTAAAGTAGTTTTTTTTTACATAAAATTAAGGTTTTAGATAAAGAATAAAACGCCATGTGAAAAGAACTGATGAAAATTTATTATTACTATTATGTTGTACAATTGTGACATGAGTAAAGTTCACTCGTTTTTGTTTTGTCACAGTCTATAATGCCATCACTCTATAACAAAAAAATATGAACTATTTATTTGATTACAATATATAGAACAAGAGATAGAACTTATAGAACTTAACATTTTTCTTTGAATTATATTATATTATTGGAAATAAAAATGTTATTCTAATAACATGGATTTGAAGTAGACGTGAATTAATTTAATATATCAATTCTTTAAAATCTCATTATAAGAGAATTAAGTCGACATAATGATTCTAAGAAGCCAAAATATTTCTTCATTTCATAAATTGTTATTTATCAGCTACCTCAAATATGATCTTATATTACGTTACCTCGGCTACATGGAATGCGAATGTATTACTTTTTCAGTTTATATAATAACTATAAAAAATGAGATAACGTAATTTTATAAAAATATGAATGTTGTAAAAAAAAATTGAAGACAAGGATACGTATAATGATCATTATCGAATGCTTAATTAACTGTCGTTTCATTTTTTGCTAGTTATTCGATCTCTTGATATTAATTTTAATGTATATAATAATTAAGTAATATATTGTTCAAAATTAAAATTTATAGATTTATAGAACTGTCAACTTCATTATTAAATATTTATTTAAACTTTTTATTATATTTTTAGGTTGAAATAATGTTTAAATTAATTTCACATTTTTTTATTTTTGATGTGCATTCTGTACTATTAAATGAGATTATGAAATAAAACATCAGTGGTGTGAAATGCTTCTCTACTACTTCTCAAAAGGCAAAAAGGTATTTTTTACCAACTATAATTTTACTGTAAACTTTTGTCTTATTTACAAAATATATACAGAAAGAAAAGATGTAGAAATTGGACGCTTTTATGCCAAGCTTAATATATTTCTTTCATATTCTCTGGAATTGTAGTCGTTGTATTAGCGTCTGCCTGTGGTGTAATCTTTTTCTTCTTCCTTACATTTTCAATTCTTTTGGATCATCAAATTTATTTGTACTGGCCAATCTTAAAATACAGAAAGAGTAAGAGCTGTTGAATATGTGATGGCAGCAATTGCTCATGAATAATATTTAGAGATAAACTTCTTTATTTATATTTTATTTCCATACAAAAGATTACGACACACGCAAGTTCGCATCGCAGAGCAGTAGCTCTTTCGGCTTATATATAAATTACAATTGCAGTTTAAAGTAAAAAATAACGAGAAAAAAAATAAATAATAGCGAAGACTAAATCTATTTACAAAACTTTTAATCCCCGATTTTATTATCATCCCTGCGAGGAATTTATTGACCGATGAATCTTTTATAATCATCATCCCCATTTATAAGATCCTAAGAAAAAAATTCTTGTTTTACTCGAAACTCTCGCATGAATTTACGATTTAAAAAAATAGAGGAAAAAGAAAAATAGCAGGAATAGAAAGCCAACGGACTTTTATTTAACTGTCGATTGCCGTCTCCTTTGGATGCGTTTAAAACTTTAAACAAAAAAAAAAATTTCTCTCCTATTACTTCTTACTTACGTACACGCATGCTTACGACGCAACAACGAAACCAACGCACCGCCATATATATTTTTGTTGTATTCTTTATAATTTGCTCTCTTTGTTCGATATTTCACTTTGTTTCTCTCACTCGCTTATGGAATTTGCACTCGATCACATGTACAGGGATACATACGTAGCATACAAAATACACACACGCGCACTAGCGCACACACCTATTTTCTTCGAATCTATTATTTAAAAAAGCACATTGTTGGAATTCAATATTAACGTGGCACAAACTTTGCACTCCTTATTTTCCTCTCCTGTTTTATCTAATTAAAAAAATTTTATTTTTCTAATTTTAATTGATTAATTTAAGTTTGTTTGAATCTTAATCCTATACATACAATTACATCGCTAAGATTGCAGGAGACTCGTTTAACAAGAATCAACCTTTCAATCGTCCTTGCTCAAGTACTCTACAATGTTTTTCCGCTCTCGCGCCATCCCGAATCTTTGTCAGTTTATAATTATAAGTAACAAAGACTCGGTCGCCTGAATTTTTGACAAAAATAATATTTAACAGTACTATCTAATCTCCGAAGGCTTATATTAATAGACGTTTTTAGATTTTTGAAGGCTAGAAAATTTTTTCGAGAAACTTTTTCTAATAAATTAATGATAAAATTCGGATAACTAGATAAGCAATTTATATATACACATCAAGAATACAAAAGAAAATATATTATTTATTTTATAAAAAATTTTGATTATGGAATCCGATAAAACCGTCGTCTTAATTGTATAATCAGTAAGTGATAGGCACTATCCGTATAATTTTCCACGATTTACTTTCATAAATAATTTTAAAGTTCCAAAGCTAAATTTCGGTAAGGAATTGGTCAACACGATATTCAATAATTCTCCAAAAACCATAATTTTCCATTCATGGACCAATTCCTTTGCCTACTCCTTTTTTTTTTTCTTAAAGCTAATGTCCGAGACAATCGGATAGGACTCTTTCTTTTTAAGTTATCGTGCTTCCGCGTTAACACTAATTTAATAATAAATCCATCTCACTTCTCAATTAATGATAAAGAGTCAACGTAGTTTTATACAATGTTCAACAATTTAACAAATACAATTTAACAATTACGTTCTCATAAGCTCGTCTTGTAAAAGAAAAAAAGAAAAACAAAAAATTAATACATCGGATTCCACCTGCGATCAAGTAAACATGTTCGTTATCCCAGTGTCCACATTATATAAATACAGAGTACAGCAAGAAACAGAAAAAGAAAAAAAAACGGTTTAAATAAAGAGAACGTCCACTACAGCGCTTACATATCGCAGTGCCGCGAGCGAGAGAGACATGCGCACGAGAAATAATATAGAGAGCCGTAGAGATTATAGCGCGGCGCAAATTAAGCCCGAGCCCCCGACTCCCTGACGCGGGGACGGGCAGGATCATTGGGGCGAAGGTGGCGAGGAGCATCGCCATCGCGTGGAGAAGAGCATCAGGCCGACAACGAGCGACGACGGCTCGATCCCCTCGTCCCCTCCTCCTCCTCCTCCTCCTCCACCTCCTGCCTGCCGCCAGAGGGCGGACAACAACAGCAGCAGCAACAACAGCAGCAGCAATAATAGTAGTAGTAGTAGTATTATCATTATTATTATTATCATAGCGTCTTTCGGCGGTGGTGGCAGTTTATCATGATTTATTATCGTCGTTGGCTTCCCGTCGCGGCGATGGGAGCGCTGATGATGCGGATGACGTTGGCGGGGCGCAGTGCATCGACTCGCTGATGATGCCGCTGCCCGGCGCTATCAGACCTGCCCGCCCACGTCCGCCTGATATCTGAGGGTGAGGTACTCCGCGGCCTCGGTCATCCGGCTGATGCTGCGATGCAGGCCGCGCAGGTGGCGTCTGAAGTTCTCGGCGGCGAGGTTGGCCAGCCGGTCGCTCGACTCCTCGCCCTCGAGCCCGGAGTCGTTCTCGATGCCGGTGTCCGAGTCCGAGTCCGAGGCCGAGCTGCTCGACACCATGGACGAGGCGGACTGGACGCTCTGCATCGAGGTGGTCGAGGGACACCTGGCGTGCCCGAGCCGGGCGTGCTCCATGGCGACGACCTGGGCCTTGGCGCGCTGGGCCTCCTGCTCCTATAATAGGGAGAATGAGTTATACAATGTCAGGATTCGACCTTCTTTTTTTATATAGGATTGTGTAAAGAATTTCGCGGTGTCTTAAAAAAAAAAAAAAAACAAAAAAACAAAAAAAAAAACAAAAAACAAACAAACGCAAACCGAAGCAAATTTAAAGAATAAATAATTACTTATAGGTCGATAAGAAAACTTTCATCATACGATAAGCGTCAAAAGGTTTCGATTTATCTACATATATCAACAATGATAATGCGAGTACTCGAAATTAATCGTAACCAAACGATAAGAATAATTATTAATTATAGTAATAAACGACGATCTTTCATACGCATATAGATATGATGATATTCTTTATGAATGCTTTTAATATATATTGTCATAATTGGTTCATTTTTATTAGCGCCAAGAAATATAACGTTATATTTATTTTTTGTTTAGTCCGCAAGTTATTCAGCAACTTTTTTTACGATTGCAACATTGAAAGGATTTACAGGTGTGCCAATCGTTTCCAGATATATTAAAAATTTGTTTACTTCAGTTAAAACAAAATATCCAGGAAAAAATAAATAAAAATGAAATTCCAAATATCTGTTAGGGTGTACGAGCCAGCAGGAATCAATGATCTGTAAAACGGGTATAAAGAAAAAATTTTGCTTTCGAATAAATTCGAATCGTTTGGCAAAAAAAATTACAACGCGCATTTAATAGATTGTCGACTGCTACTTTTATATACCGATCGAGACAAAAAAAATGTTCCAAGTACGTTCTCATTTCGATGCAATTTGACGAATTCATTTAAAACTTTTACCAGCAACGTAAACTGCGCGAAAAGAAATTGCAGGATTAACTTAAATTGGCAATAATTTGAACTTTCCTGATAGCGATATATAACCATTAAAGTACAGAGTATTATTTTTTTGACCAATCGGTAAAAATTGACTTTGACAACCCCCCTTTTTTTTGGTGATATTAAAATCCGCCAGTAATAAAGTCCGCGTAATATATATGACGTAAGATTTGACGGCGATTTTTTACAATATAACAATTGGTAAGCTTCAATGGTGAGAAACGGTTATTTAACGAGCTTTCTAATGCCACGAGATAAAGCAATCGTAATTTAGCTGGTAATTGAGTGGGGACTGGTGGAGGGGGGAGAGGAGTAATGAAGACCGAAAGTTATACGCTGAAAAAAAGTGTCTCTTATCGAGTAAATATTTCCTTGTTTCGTGCCAAGTGAATTATTTTCTTAAAATGAGAAAATACCTTCCATAAATGAAGTATTTTCTTGACGCAAGAAGAGTCCACTTTTAATCGAACCACATCGTCTTAAATTTAATGAATATTTTCTGAATTTAAGAAAGTCTTACTTGGTACAAAATAAGTAAATATTTACCTGATATACTAAAAATAAAAATTTTTTCCAGTGTACAATTCAGCTGGAGACAACGACAGTAGTGGAACATCATACATTAATTTACATACAGAAAATCTTATTTATTCCACAAAGAATGTTTGCACTCTGTGCAAAAAGTAATTCACCGAGATTTTTTATACGTGTAACGTGTGCGTGCGTTCTCTCGTTGCCCGACCGACGTCTCGATAAAACAGACAAGGTAAAACTGCCAGATAAATCATATATATATATATATATGATCATCGAGAGAGGAATCTCGCTCTGTAAATAACCGTTTTTCACTCGAACGAGGCGTACATACGAATTGCGACACTGTGAAAAACCCGTAGAAGATTTTTCCGAAGTGCCCTTAAGTGCACGTTTGATGCTGTCTTAGACAGCGTCGGATTCTCCCGCGATGATATTCGCTTCCCGATCCGAGGAGCCCGAGGAGTGTTATTGTATTGATTGGGCGCTCACCTGATGCTCGTCGGCGAGGGCCTGGGCCGGATTCTCCTGCGACCAGAGCAGCTCGACCTTCATCTGATTGACGATGTTGTACAGCCGATAGAGGTCGGTGTTGTAGAGGCTGTCCTTGATGCCGCCGCAGCCGGCAGCGCCGCCGGCGTGCTTGCCCGCGGCCTTCTGGCAGATCGTGTCCGCAGCGTCGCCGACCGACAGGTCGAGGAGTCGGCTCGGCACCAGGATCGTCTCCTCCATCTCGTTCACCGTGCGCACGAATTTCTCCATGCTGTTCAGGATGCTCGCGTTACTGAATTCCGGCTCCTCGTGCCTTGCGATCCTGCGCAGGCTGCATCTGCGATTGGGAAGAGAAAGAGAGAAAGAAAAAAACAATTGGATTATTATTATCGTCATTGCTGATGAGTATTTTTGAATGTATATTGTTATATGTAAATTATATATATATGTATACATGTATACGTTAGAGGTGTCTTTTTAACGACAGTTAAGTGAATAGTATAAATTCGTGTTATTATCCCTCTATGAATACTCAAAATGAAGTATCCCAGAAAAAAAGTGTAATGACGCAAGCTTGAAAGCCAACCTTGTAAATTAATTTTGACGGATGGCTAAAAAAATGCTTTTTTTGGCTCTCTCGATTCTACTTTTATATTCTTTGTTTTTGCTTCTCAAACGATATATATATAAACGAATGACTATTAACGGGTGTTTTCTTCTTCCATATATATATATATATATATATATATATATATATATATATATATATATATATATCTATTATCTAACTTAATCGGATGCTATAAATGCATTAATATACACAA
>JACCIC010000138.1:287500-380000 GCA_018907035.1 Sycobia sp. Sy_11 | reverse complement strand
AAGCTTGGTTTCCTTGAATAAACCTTAGTTTTTTGGATCTCTGAATCGGAAATTTCGATCGAAAAATGAAAAATTTTGTGACACTTAACCAGTTAACTCTTTAAGCAATATTTAGGACCCTGTGATAATGAATCTTCAAATAGCATTTTCATCTGGCTTTATTATTCGTCAAGTGAAAAGATTAATAAAAACGTTCGCTTAAAAAATCATATTGTTATTTCAAAGATGAATAACTCTAGAGAATACAGAATATTCAAATTGTACCTTGTAAAATTTGAAATGAAACATAAAATAAAACATTGACTATAGATAAGGGGTTAGTTGGTTATAGGTCATGATTCAAATGATTTTAAAAGTTATTTTTATTTTTAGTTCTTAATATATAAGAAAAATCGTATATATTAATTTTATGTCACACAAAATGCGTATGTCTACGTATTATTCGCATGCGACTAAACATTAAATGCAAATGAAAAGACGCGTCCACTGATAGGAAAATGTGTTCTTGTGCTAGCAGTAAAAGAATCTTTTTACGTCATTCCTTTTAATATACAAAATATACATTAATTCTGTTTTAATTAATCTCTTTTAATTTTCAATATAGGATAAAATGCGTAAGTTCAAAAAAAAGTTTTCCTCGTTCTTACACAAGTAAATACTACAAAAGAATATACTATGGACCAAATTCTCCTATATATATATATATATATATATAACTCCCAAGAACGCATAGAGCGCGCCACGATCGCCGCATAGGCTACATTTTATTTTTATTTTTAACCTTGAGAGAAAAAAACGTAGACGACCCCCAAAGTCTGAAACGGAAAACGATGACATGCCTCCCTCTCCGCCCCTGTCAAGGCCAGAAGGAAGCTACTATCGATGTACGGTTTAAGGACGACTCGAGCATATATAAATTTTGATTTCGGTAAACCGGCAGTGAGTTTTGAATGAAAATGGACGAAACTATATTATAGCAGTCTACATGTAAAAGAATTTATGAAATCTAAATAAAGAAAATTGTAATGGATTACTGCATTATTTAGTCCTTTAAGAATAGATAAAGTTTCAACAAATTCCATTTATTTCCATGGAATTCCTATGTAGATACTATTAATTTGAATTAAATCAATCATACATAACTGTTAAGGAACATATGCAACACAATATAGACCTAAAAATACCAAATCTTGGGGTGACCGAGATGTCGAGATATTCGAGGCGCACGTGTACGAAAACGAGAGAGAGAAAGATATATAAATATAATATAAAAAGTGTGTGTGTGTGTGTGGTGTGTGTGTGTGTGTGTGTGGTGTGTGGTGTATGTGTGTGTGTAGAGGTGTAGGGGGGTAGAGAGAGAGCGAGAGAGAGAGGGTGAGTGATAGAGGGAAAAATACAGACAGAGAGAGGCAGAGAGGGTGGTGGGGGAGATAGAGCAATCAAATTGAATAAAACCGAACAAAATCAATAAAAATGTCATCATCCGGGCATAGGACGCAAAGGAACCATTTGTGCCACGCATAGCAGTGGTTTCGCCGCGGTCCCTCTTTCTCTCTCTCTCTCTCTCTCTCTCTCCCCGCCCCAACCCATCCCCTTTTTCTCCTGCAGCACGCGTCGCTCATACACGATGACGCATTGGAAACGAACGGAAGCGTCGCGTCGCGCCCGCGTCGTCATGGACGTTACTACTATACTAATACCACTTATATGCGTGCAGTTATATCTCCGCGCGTGTGCCTTTCCTCTCGCTCTCCCTTGCGATTGTGCGCGCTCGGCTCGACTCCCCAATTCGGTTGAGAATGGGAGAAAGATATTCTTATAAGAGAGAGACAGACATACAGACAGAGGCAGAGAGGGAGAGACTGAGATTGGTGTAAGCATTCACATACTACAGAGATAGACTTTCATTTTAATACGGCCTGACTATATATACACAGACCCGATAAGATGAACTGAAGAATGAAAGAAAAAATGGGTTTGCAGGGCAGACACCGGGAGCGTGCAAACTCCTCTGCTCTGACGTCCCTCACAACCCCGCGTGTGTAACGTGTATGTGTATTTGTGTGTATGGAAGCGCGCGCGCAGTGCTTTAAAACGGTGCATGCATCATCAGTCACATGAGGAAATTGGTGTCAATTTAGCGAGAGAGCGAGGGGGACACCATACGATGACCGGGGTGGTTAAAGCACTCAAGTGTATATCTGTATATATATGCTATAAAGGAATAACCCTTTTTCGCTCTATATATATATATACATCAGAGACCAGAACGTAATACTGCCGATCGGCCGGGATATCGTTGCAGAAAGTCAATCGATCCCTCTGTACACTTAATACGACCACGATACTCTCGTTTAAAACTTTGTCAATTAATTGATCATTATATCCATTGGCATTGTGTTTTGATTTAAGCTACTCTTGAAAATTCTTTACAGTATAAAAATGTGAATTTTTGAAAAATTTTTTGTGCTCACATTCAAAATGCACATTGTTTAGCCAAGGGATCAAATTCAGGTGTTTTTCCCCGCTGCTATTATGTGCACCGATTATCAAATTTAGTCAATCAGTAACAAAATCTTGTGTATTAAATTCATTTATTTATATTCAATTTATTATTATAAATTTATTTATGTCGACAACTTTTATTTCTCATTTTTAGTATATGAAAATTCTTCTGAAAATAAGTTCCAGAAAAAAATGATATTACGAATAATCAGTGAAGCATGTTACAACTACCATTTCACAATATTAATGATCGTCATTATTTGAGGCTGCTGCTCCGAGTTCGCTTACTCAATCAATATTCCAATTTCAAACCGGTAATTCATATTATATAATTATAGATGGAAAATACTTGGGTTTCTATTCTTCAAAATTTGTACGAAAATTAGTTTTAGAATAATTTTTGTATTAAAACGAATGAATAAAAATTCCTATGATTTAAATCTTAATTGTTAGGCGCATCTGAGTAGAAGAAATGAGAGCTTGTTCCTTGTATTTGTTCTGTATTCCTAGTATTTATTTCCTGTTTTTCTTTTCTGGATAAAAGTCGTAAAAACTTGTGACTCCTTAATAATTTCAATATGAATAAAATATTCGATAAAGTCATTTCGTATACATACATGACGAGACGCTTTAATTATAATAATTGAGGAAGTAAAAAATAAGTAAAAATAAATATACCAATATATATATATATATATATATAGACGATTCGAAAAGTACAAATATCCATTGAACTCCCCGTCCCGTTTGAAAGCGAATCGTCCGCATTGTTTAATTGAAAACTGCCTTTGCGCCAATGCGCTAGCCGCGCTCTCGTTCGCTAAATTCGCCCCCACTCCGACGACGCTCTATCGGAGAGATACGCGCCTGCTCGCACAAACGCGCGCGCGCGCTCACGATCTCTTTATACAAAGTATATTTGAGGTCGCGCTGCTCTAGCTTTATCAGCTTCGCTATACGTACGAATCGAGGTACGAGCAGAGGTAGGAGCGGCCAAGAGGTGGTGGACGAGGAGGAGAAGGAGGAAGAGGAGCAGGGGGTGAGCAGAGGGGAGAGGGTATGAGAGAGAAGGCACCCACGTTATCCAGGTTAAGGACGCCCGCTCTTTACCGGAGTGCAGAAAAAAGCACCGAGAGACGACTTAAAAGGAGCGCAGTTTAAATTCACCGATAAAAGTCGTATAGTCGTTTTCGCGTGCGCGTACCCCCACCCCACCCCGCACCCACGCTCTTGCGCAAGTTCGTCGATAATAAATAAGGAAAAATTGACACAGCTGCCGGTCTGGTAACGTGCCTCTGTTACTACTACCGAGTGAGTAGTAATGATATATTATATATATATATATATATATATATATATATATATATATATATATATATACTATAATCAAAAGTTCATATAGCATAAAAAAGGAAGAAACATGTAACGACTATGTTTATATACCTATATATAAAAAGGTGTGCTGTGTATTGTGCGCGCGCACCCTTCTTAGTAAGCTAGGTTAGTTATATCGTCACTGGCCAGCATAAAAGGGACTTTTGCCCCGTTGCCCAAGGCCTCTCTGCCTCTCTCTAGTTCTCTCCCCACCCCACCCCACTATATATATATATATATATGACTGCCCTGTAGCACGCCTGTGATTCCACCCTCTCTGCCGCATGGCCTAATTGGCCCTCGTGTGCAACGTGTGCCCCGTAGTCCTCCACCCTTCACCCTCTCCCACTCTCGCCAAATGTGCCGAATACGCGCACGCGACGCCCCGTATTATAAAACGAAGCCGCGTAAGCGTACGTAATATCTGAAGGATGGTACACGCGCGCGCACGCACGTACGCACAAGCACACACACACATACACAAAATAGAATACAATACACCGATCAGAAACGTGGTCAGGACGAGTTTTTTTTTCCTGCACTCCTATGTAGAATAGAAAGGAAAAAAATGTCTTCTCCGATTGATGACTAAAAACTTAGGATACGAACCCGAGCTCGAACCGGAGAAGGAGTGAGAGACTGGTTGTTGTTTTTTTCTCGCTGCAGAGGACGCTCCCGGGAGCGTGCGCCAGAAAGCTATATTATATATCCGGGAACGATCGGGGCGTATCCGTATGTAGAGGAAAAAGAGGCGACTTTTCCCAGAGCCGTCGCGCGGGGGAATTCAACGGGCATCCTCCCCCCTTTTTCACACCTACTCACGCTTACGGGCAGAGATTGTTTTTATATGTAGGAATCCAAAATCATCGGATGCCCTCTATTATAACAGCGGTTGCCTTATCGATCTCGTTTGTTTTGTCGATACCGCGTTCACTCCCATCGCCGATTCCGATGGTTATCTCGGAGATAATCAAGGGGAAAACTGTCCAAATTTTCTATGTAATATTTATAAATAAAATGTCAAAATATGATGCGTACGCGCACTTAGTAGAGGCAAAATCTTAATCTCTTTTTCAAAAAAAAAATGAAGAATTAACGTTATTATATACGTAAAATTATAAACCGAAAATTGCAAAATTACAAACCCCTGCATAATAATTTAATGTACACTAATATCTCCAACTTGCCTTCGTGACGGTACCGCGCCACTTGATGTAATTTTCAATTTATAGAAAAATTAAATTAATATTTTACAATTATATAAAATCACATTTAATTTAATAAATTTTGAATTGAAATATGAAGAACTTTTTATACAGGTGAGATACAATTATTTTTACCGAATTTTATTATCGAATTTCTACGTAAGTATTGGCATTCACTCACGTCTAGAAAACTCGAAAAAAGATTCGATTCGGGTACAATGCTGTTACCGGCAAGTTTTATTTTACCGATATTATATGTTTCTGTCATTATTCCAGGTCCTAAACGCGCGCGAACATACGCGCGCAAACACATATAAAATATTAATATAATAAAAAATATTGACGAAAATTTCTAGGAAATGATTTCTATGCCTAGGAGTTTTCTATTATTCTTAAATAACAACAACTATAAAAATGTAATATAGCGGCAGGTTAATTTTTTTTTTCTATTTTCTTTAGGAAAAGTTCATTATTGCTAATAAAATTTGAATGAAATTTGATTATAATTTTTAAATACGCTTAGGTTTAGTAATATATACATAATTATTTTTAGTATATAATACATTCATTGATCTAATATTATTGATAAAATAATATAATAATTCATTGATAAAATAATAAATTGAATACTTCATTTAATATTTACAATTACTTTTCAAACACAATTCATTTTTCATATCTTATTCGAAATTAGAAATATCTATTTTTAAGCATTAAGATTATCACGCTGCACAAACTATATAAATTATACAATGCTCTACGTTTTGTATATATATATATATATATATATATATATATATATATATATATATATATATATATATATATCAGTAATTACTATACCTTGCTCGAGAAGCATTTAAGCGCATTCTAATCTATGATAATTTATGCAAATGCATTGGTGTATAATTATACAAATGCGCTTTTTACGCTTTTTTTACAAATGACAATGCTAATTTTATAATTTACAAACGCGCGAACAGAAGTGAAAAGGCAGGGCTTCAAACAATGAGTAAATGAAACAACATGGTGGAGGGCGTGGGGGGGGGGCGAGAGCGTTGTATTTGATTGCCCGGGGAAAAATTTCAAGCCGTTCGATCGTAATTAATCTACGACAACGTTGAGAGTGCGTAGCACCCGTGCGAATGTGTTTGTGTATTACGCGCAATTCCTACTATACCTGCACAAGTCCACCGCATGAATGGGGTATATATATACCTGCTTTTTTTTTTTAAACTTATCACATTGAAAGACAACCGTTTACCTCGAGTACATGAGAAAAAAAAGAAGAAATTAACGCGGAAAATAAGCTGTGCATGCAGCTCTTTTAACCTTTTTTTTTCACGCGTTTACGTAATTATAACGTATAGGTGAGCGGGTAATACGATACGGTAGAGGGCTTCTTTGACCGTACTTACAAGCACGCCAATATACACGAAACGAATTACATCTGGCTGATTTCTCAGGCGAGACCGCTACAAATTTCATCTGATGTCACCGACGCGCCCTGTGTAAATGTAAATATAAACATCCGAGCGTCGACACCGTCGGCGGTGCCTTTAAACAAAAAAGAAAAGAAAAAAAGAAAAAAGAAATGAACATATGTATATATAATCGAATGAAAGCGTGACCTCTCACCTGATTTTGCCCTATGTACACATGGCACAATGTATTTTCCCTATCAATATGTACACTTGTCCGAATGTACCACTCGCTCGTTCTCTCGCCTTCTCCGTCACTTGTTATTTCTCGTATACGAAGCGGCGAGCTGATGCCTCTTTATGCATATGTGCATCGATATATGAGCAACGTTATTAACCGCGAGTCATCGACTCGTCGCGGTATTAGAAAGTTTTTTCTCTCTCCCTCTCTCTCTCTCTCTCTCTCTCTCTCTCTCTCTCTCTCTCTCTCTCTCTCTTCGTCAGAGAAGAGCAGTTGCGAAAGACGACGTATAATATAATGCAACGGGAGGGTCGGAGGAGATCAACATCAGGGACATTATATATATATATATATATATATATATATATATATATATATATATATATATATCATTGCATGCTCTCGGCGCTGCTCCTTCTGGTGAAACTTATATACATATATAGAGCGTCAACAAAAGCATAAGAATGGAGGTGAAAAGAATCCGCCCTCCTCCGTCCCGCCCATCAACCCTCGGCCTAACGGCGAAGACAGAGGCTAGAAGAGCGAGTGACGGGAAAGGCGCACGTGAAAAAAAAAAAGAATAGACGACAGTCCCCGGCTGCCCCCCTCCCCCCGAAAAGTGTGTAACGAGAAAAGAGGCGTCGGGGGTCGGGGGTTCGGGGCCGGGGAGAGGTGGCAGTGGAACACGAGCGGCGAGGGAAGCGTGCATCGGCGGTGCGCGACGCCCGGCTCTGGGATTTTCTTTTCGCGACCCGGCAATCGATATTCCCCCTCTCGTTCTCGCTCCTTCTCGCACGCCCACGCACGGAGACACCACCCTCGGGTGAGCGGCGTAATACCCGGCGCGCAGGCGGCGCGCGGCGGACCTCGCCCGGCACCCGGGGCAGACCTAACCTTCGGCGGTGCAGAGTGGATTATGCAGAACAGGGGAACGTCCACGATAATGCGCGAGCATTGCCATTGTACATTTGATCATTAGAAAGCGACAATATATTGTTATAATGTACGTTAAGCAGATTGTACGTTCGTTTAGGAACTTTATAATGAACCAAATGCGCGTTGGACAATCGTGAAGTAACGGACGAGCGCTTTACACGTACATAACGGGCCGCATTTACTGCCACGGCTCTGCCGAAATCGCGATGCGTCGCACGCCAGTTTTATCGATAAGAATTTTCGGTGATTTGATTGCGCGGTGTGTCAGCGGTAAGTACACCCGTTGACGCACGCGGAATACCACGTCACCGGCACGCATCGTATCGCAGAACTACCTAACTTTACTATCTGCTATCAGATATATACATACGAGGCGCATTTGCAGCGGGGATGTGGTGCAGTTAGCCGTAATCGGCTTCTCTCTCTCTCTCTCTCTCTCTCTCTCTCTCTCTCTCTCTCTCTCTCTCTCTATATATATATATATATATATATATATATATATATATATATATATATATATGTATATAGCTAATTATTCTAGCACTGAGCGAGGAACCCAAGAGTCATTACGTTCGCTTATCTATATAGAGGTATATGAGTACAGTGTATATACATGGAGAGGAAGACAGGCAGAGAGAGAGAGAGAGAGAGAGAGAAAGGACGAGGACGGCGAACAACAATATCGAAGCCGTACTCGAGAGTATATAGTTATAGTCTCGTCCCGGCGATAATAATTCATTGTTATACAGCGCAGGAAAGTAGTATATATTTATCTCTCGGTTCTCCAAAGAGACCCATTTCCGAACTGTTCACGCGCACATGTGAATCTGCGTGTGTGCGTACATATATGTATTATACTTTTGCAGATTTGGCATGCGAAGCGCGATTAACGGGCTCCGAAAGATATTAACGAGTACTTTTCCCGACAATATATATTAACCATAATATCCTTTAGTCCCCCGCTCGCGTGAGTGTGTGTACGATATAAACACGATGGTCAGAAAGAATGCTAACTTATCGGGGCGAGCTTCAACGTGAAACAATAGCGGCTAACGATCTTCCTGTCCGATGCGCACGAGGAGAAAACATGAAGAGAGAGAAAGAGAGAGAAAAAACACAACCGAGCTTCTGAAGTGCATTAAGGCGCCTACTAGTATACTAATATTGGAATCTCATTTTTACGACCGAGCAAGAGAGACAGAGAGAGAGATAGAGAGAGAGAGAGAGAGAGAGAGAGAGAGAGAGAGAGAGAGAGAGAGAGAGAGAACACTTGCAATAAAACGACAATAATAATTTCCTTTCTCTTGCTCTCGCTCTCTCGCACGGCTGCATGCTCGTAAAAGTCTCCAAAAGCGAATGAGTACACGCGCGCGCGCGAGTAAGAGGGATATTCTCCGACACTCAAAATCACAGTAGTGAGCGGCGCGAGGAACCTAGTGCAATGTCATCCTCTCGACGACAACGTCGTAGAACAGTATTATATTGCACGATTATATGCACTGGCCCTGCCCTCTTTGAAGGTTTCGTGGTCGCGTGCGCGCGCGAGCAAGACAGTCCGATAGCTGATGTTCGTCTGAGAATAAAAAAAAATACGGAGATATTGTAGGCCAACGCGCGGGGATACGAAAGAGACGGAGAGATAGAGAGACATTTATTAATGCAGCCCTACGTACCGCATACATGTCGAGGCAAAAAGAACGGGAGAAAGGAAGACAGAGAATACACAGTCAGAGAGAGAGAGAGAGAGAGAGAGAGAGAGAGAGAGAGAGAGAGAAATCGACTTTACTGGAGCAAGACTCTTACCCCTCGAGGTTTAACACCAGAGGGTTTCAATTTACTTTTCTTGAGCTCCTCTCAAGTCCGGGAATAATTATAATATCGCGGCTATATATTATCGGAAAAAGACGCGCTATACCTCGAGATGTCTCCCATCAAGTTGTTCGTGTAATATAAATATATATATATATATATATATATATATATATATATATATATATATATAGTATATATATATAGGAGATACTCACCATTTTGCCCGGCGCCGCAATCACCAGCACCGGTCCTGGCATAATTCCGAGATTGGATAATTGATGGATTGTATTATCCGATTATAACTGGCGTATATATAACAGCAGAACTCCACACAGGCGTGTTATAAAGGCACAACAGAAACGCGCGTATTATTTAACGCACTCTCGCACTCCCGGTTTACGGTACTCTTTCTCTTGCGCGGAGCTATCACGGGCCGTCGCGGCCGCGGCTCTATCTATGTAACTAACACACACGCGCGCGCGCGCGCGACAGCGGCACGTATATATACTTGCTGTTAGAGAGAGTGAGACAGACAGACAGTGAAAGAAAGAGAAAGAGAGAGATAGATAAGTAGGTAGAGAGAGCCCGGATAGACCGTGCCCTCGGCGAAAACGACACGACCTCCTTGCGTCTATACCTCGTCTTCGTCGCTGAAAAGACACGCGGAGCGTTGAAAGTCGCGCCGACGACGACGACGACGACGACTACGACGGGGAGGAGATCCGACAAAGCCGCGGAAGAGAACGGAGCCGCTGCAGATGGGCTGGGTTATAATAGTCGTATATCGAGCACAGCAGGGGAGAGATAGAGTAGAGAGTAGCGCGCAGAACACACACGAGCGCGCACGCGGACACAGAAGCACACACACACGCGCGCGCAACACCGCGAAGAGTTAAAATGGCGTTTATAACGCGGCTCTATTTATCTCTCTCGCTCCGCGGCTCGGAGTACACTGTACACTCCTTCACCGCCCCCGGGGGAGCGAGAAATGAGACTCAATATTGTATCTATACTTGTTTATTGCTTTGTCTAATACATAATGATGGCCCGCTATCGTTCGTTCGGCTCGCTCACCGTCGCGGTTCACTTTTAGCTCCGAACGCACGCACCGCCCAACAGCCACGCATGGTTATAGTACGTACAAGTATAACACTTCGGTGATCCGACTATAAAGTATAAACTCGCGAGTCTCGCCGAGAGAGATAGTAGTGTATATACGTGTATAGGAGAGCGGTCGCGCCTCGCACGCTTGATAATACTTCGTCTGCGGCGCGCACGGCACACACGACGGCGCACTGCACTTGTGTGCTTGTGTTGCACCCGACTACCGCGGCAGTACACAGAGCGCACTCCTCACATATATATATATATATATATATCATCAACGCAGCGCGGCGGCCGAATGCCTGATCGCGCAATGCGCCAAGTTTTTTAAGCGTTTTTACCGCCATCTACACCTTATAACGATGTATTATAATAAAGAGTTTGTTATCGACTGTGATATTATGTTTTTTAAAAAATATATTTGATAAGTCTATAATTAGTATAAACATAATTATAGGTATAATAAATAAATTTCTAAATTATTACGATACAAACAGATGTTATAGTTTTGTATATTTAATAAGCTATTAGTTCTTTTAATTTAACTTAAATGTTTTACGTTATAAGATGAAGCAGGAGACTTTATTACATCCACATCCTGATCCAGATGCAATAAATATCTCTATATAATTTAAATAATAATAAAAGCATTTTATTATTCGAACTTTGTTTGTCGATAAAAAATATTTATGTAATTGTTAATAAAAAGCAGATTTTAATCATTAAACATGATAGTTATGTATGCTGTAAGTCCTTTTTTAGATTGTTAATTTATATGAATTATTTATTCATTTTTCTTAATAAATATCAGGAAATTGAAAATACCTGCAAATATATTATGTGTGTGTGTAAATTATCTGAATGTTATTTTTTGACACCATGTGGCGCTACCTATTTTAGTTGCTCATAGAAAATATAACCTTATTTTAGAACTTCACATACTGCATCCTGCATGCTGCACTGGCAGCATCATACATGCAAAATAAAAAAATAGCATAATACACACATCGAAGGCAATGTCTACAAATTAGTATTTTCAGTAATTTTGAATTGCTATACAGCCGTTCTCGTAAAAAATTTCTTTAGTTTGTGTACAATAATATAATATGGCAGATGACTTAGAACAGGTAAACTTCAGTGTTTTCAATAATAATAGAATGTATAATTTTCGAACGTTTATTCTAACCTAAAAATTCGTTAGGTACCGGCAATCAATGTCAAAGAGCCTCTGGATTTAATTAGACTTAGTTTGGATGAACGTATTTATGTTAAAATGAGGAATGAAAGAGAGCTTCGAGGGCGTTTACATGTATGTATTGACTTTAATATTTAAACTTCAGTCCATATAATTATATATTTTATTAGGCTTACGATCAACATTTAAACATGGTCCTCGGTGAAGTGGAAGAAACAGTCACTACTATAGAAATTGATGAAGAAACTTATGAAGAAGTATACCGTACAACTAAAAGGAATATTCCTATGTTATTTGTAAGAGGGGATGGTGTTATACTTGTTTCACCTCCAAGTATGAGAGCTGCAATATAGTACTTTCTTACTAAATACAGTGTTATGTGATTAATCGTGTATGTAACATTATGTTCTAACTTACTTTTAAGAACCTATGTCCACATCATATAAGAATTAAATATAAGAGAGTAATTTAATAATTTTACCGTTTATTTATCTATATTAACATTACTCTATTAATGAAAATTTGTTAAATTTATATATTTTTCATTCGATTTCTTTTCTGTTTGATTGATAGCAGCCAATTTTTCATTCTAAGACTGTATTTGAGCTGTTAAATCTTGAATCCTTTGTTCTTTAAACCTAAGCATACCTTCTAAATATTCAACTTTTTTTAAAAGTATATGAACAGCTTCTGTTTTCTCTTCTAACTCTTTTTTGAGTTTTATAAAAGCTTTTCGTGGTACAGTTTGATTTAATGATTCTTCAGGATTTGTAGCAGATTTTATTAACTCTTAAGCAATATTAAATAAGAATTAATTAAAGCAAAAGTACTTATATTATTTGACAATAAAATAATACTTTACCTTCCATACCAGGTTCATCACATCCTTTGAACAAAGAATTACGATCATCATTGCAATCTTTTATAATTTTTGCACGTATATCAAATAAAATTTTTTCTATTATTCCAGGTTGCGATTGGGCTACTCGATTAATAGTTTCATTGTTAAGTTTAATATTTAGTTTTGGAAAAACTTTACGATTTAAAGTACACCAGTTATCAATTTTCTTGGCTATGCTGTTCCCTGCGATGTAATTATGAACGTTGACATGCTTGGGATAGTATCTTTTTAATAATTCAGCCATCAATACTAAAAAAACATATTTTATCTAATATAAACAAGGTTTTATCATTTTTATTTTAATTTAAATTATCGTAACAAAATATTATTTAATAAGTCTATGAAACATTTTTTTAACATGGTTAAGGCTAGTTTTTTCAAAACTATCAATTAATATTAATCTAACAATTGATTATAATCATGATTGCAAAATAATATAATGTGCTGAAACAATTACAAGAACTGTAAAGATAATCTTTAAGAACCAAAATATTCTTTCTACTCTACTTTAAGGAATATTATTTAAGTAGTAAAGTACAATTACTATTTGAACTAGCCAATATTTTTATCTTCTGATTGTCATTTTATAATTATAAATATACTATTATGTAAAGACCGATAAAAATATTTTTTAGTTTAGATTACAGCAATAGACATAAGTAAAATTTCAATTTTTAACAATTTGAATATTTTTTTAATTGATTAAAACGTGAATTATTTCGTTTCAATTGAAACTACAATTTCAAATCAGATTTTAAACAGTACAGAATTCTATATTTATTCTGATCATTGTTATTTTTAATAAAAAATGTAATGAATAACTTGAATTGAATAGATTGAAAATTTGCCATCTATCACCATAATCTAAATCTTCATCACCAACTAGTTCGACTTCAACTATCTACATATTTTACACATGTAATAATGTATATAATTAGATTTTTTTGTTAAATCAATCGATATTTGTATCATGACATTAAATGCCATTAACAATTTTACTTAAAATAGATCATTTCTTAACCATTCAAGTGGGAAAAACATGGGTAATAAAAAACTACCTCCATCCGAGAAATCTCGGGCCACGTTTCGCTTGGGCCTGGAGAGCGGGATTTCGTCGAGCCAGGCGTAAATATCGCGTACGTAATCATCCCCAATTTGCTCGACGATGTTCATCGCTCACGAATGCAGATAATCTGTCTCGCGACGCATTTGCAGCTTCACCAGTTGTGTTTCGAGCACAACAATTTTTTACTTGGTTAAAATATTATTTTTTTTTGTTATGACGTTAAAACGATATAGGTTCGTTTTTGACAGGACACTATACGATATTTTTGTAAAAAAAAAATTTGGTTAAGTTCAGGTAGGTTTAGTGAAAAAAAGAGAGCACAGTTTTACTTTCCCTTTATATTACAGTATAAGAACATTGTAGGTAATTTTTTTATTTCTTCTCCATGACTTATATATATATATATATATATATATATATATATATATATATATATATATATATATAGTCTGTAATTTTCAGTTTTCTAAATAATTTTTCTTTTTTTTTACAATTTTAATTTAATTCTAAATGAATTAATCTATATTGTAGATAAAAAAATATAATAACAGCATAACTGATTTTTCTTCACGCGTTGAAATTGAAAATTATACTTATGTGGGCTGCTATAAACGAAACTAATAATTGTTTTATCGGTCTTACAGTCGTGTAAAATAAAATATTTATAATTACATAATGAGAGCCGGACTGTCGTTGTTTATAGTAACTCCGACTAATACCGATCTCCAACGCTTTGCCTTGCCTGGAGTCCCTCCGATTCTGATCAACCAAAACATTACGCGCTCTGTACCGTGACTTACGATGAAACTTGTGCACCCTACCTGGCCCTAAGGACCCTGAAACAGCTAAGCTCGAACGAAGAAGTCGCCTTTCCGCAAGCCGTTCGAGCCATCGAACGCGAACTATATGTGGACGATTTTCTCTGTGGCGTCAACTGCGAAAAAGAGGCTTTAGATCAACAGAATCAGCTGGTATAATTACTCCAGAAAGGAGGATTTACTCTTAAGAAATGGGTGTGGAACTGCACGCGCCTTCTTGAGGACATCCCTTTGGAAGCTAATTCCAGTTCTCATCGGACGGTCCTGTCAACGAGCTCATAATTCTCTTGGATCATGTAGCCGATTGCATCAAATTTAACCCAGCGCTTCTGGACATCGATGCACTTATTACCAAACGCCAGGTCCTGGCCAAAGTCGCCTGTTTATTCGACCCTGCTGGATGGTTATCCCCAATTGTTCTTATAGCCAAGATGTTTATGCAGGATTTATGGCGGGAGAAGCTCGATTGAGATTCCGGGATCTTAACAAACAAGATGCAAAAGTGGTAGAAGTGGCGTGGAAACTTGTAAGAGATCACCAACATCGAATTGCCTCGATGACTCCACTGGACCTCTGGGAGCTGTGTTCAACTGCATGCTTTCGCGGACGCCAGCCAACGAGCAATCGCAGCCACCGCTTATCTCCTTATCTCAGATTATTACGTGTGTCAAATCTGTGAAACGATGCCAAACTGCACAAGAAATTCTGTGTCCAGCACCGAAAATCCGGCGGATATAACCACCAGTGGCTCAAGCCCCGCTCAGCTAGCTGTGAACCGCCTGCGGTGATAAGGACCTGAATGGCTTAGCGTTCCCTATAGATGATATGCTTATATAGTCTATAGTTTATATAATCTATGCCTATTATGATCCGGAATATAATCGGATCGCCGAGTCCTTTTCTTTTGAAGCGCTCAAAAGGACTAGAAAACAGAGCGTTTTACCATTCTCTTATACTAACACTACACTAGATATTTACACTATTTACAAAAACCCTATATACACTCACGCACTACAATCTCATTTCATAGTGTTTTTTGAAGCACCTGCGAGAATCTATTAGTTCAAAGAATGGGAGCACCTCCAGATCACAACCACTCCGAAACCTCTAAGCGTCGGACCGGTGAGGATCGTGATAAGTACCAGCGGTGCCAATGCACCAGTGGGCGGCAGTTATCGAGAATGAACTGGCAAACTCGTCCACTGCTTCAACGGCCCCACCACGTGGCTCGTCATTTACTGGACCAGGGGTACCCTCATCCGACGCTCAGCGGAGACGGAACACGCCAACGTGCCCTTCGGAGATAAAGCCGAATACGGTACGAGCCAGGAGTATTTCGAATATCTGGCGAAAAAATTGTGTAACCTCGTAACGTCCTGGTACATATTATCAACTGTATGCGGGTCAAGTATGACTTCGCCATGGTTCAGGAGCACTAAGTCTGAACACAGTGAAGGATCAACACAGTCTGTCCTTCAATAACGCGTTTTATATCCGGTTTCAACACCGGCACTATCTTGATATCATTAACCGAGATCATGTAAGTAAACATTTAACGCTTTCGGTACATTATGTAGCATTACCAAAATTGTAGTAACCTGTAGATCAGGCCTTTGTACCTTCCAAGATCGACTTGGGAGTCGTATGCTAAGGCTAAATTCTGTTCCAGTATCGCAAGAACATCACGGTACATCACGTGTCAACAAGTTTGAGTTGAGTTCAGCGTGTACCTTTTGCGTAAATTTTGTGCGCTCAGAAAACCGTTTACTATCTAAGCCATTATAATATATTATATCTACTGTAATACCATCTTATTGCGGCCATGGTTTGAAGCGCGTCCGCGCCCTCGACCTCGGGATTTTGAGTGTTATAAATATTGTAATTAATTAAACTAAGGTTGCCGAACATCTACGCAAATTCAAAAAGCGGACGATTATATCGAAATTATTATATCGAATTATTATATCGATTGATTATATCGAAAATTTCAATTCATGATATAATTCTCGTTATAGCTACATTGTAATCGAATACGATACTTCTTTTCTTTTTTAATACGTTTATCGTTGAATAAATCTGCACGTGAAATTTCATTCGTGTACCCCATTATTGCTTTGGCATGCGCAGCTTGTGTGATCCCTGCTATAGTAGTTTCGCGTGCACACGGGGCGTCATTACAAGTTTTCAAGGGGTCCGGATGGATGAGCGATAAGAAGGATGGGGGGGGGGAGGCGACGTCAAGAAGCTTCATGGAATTATAACTTTATCATAAATTATAGGGAAGCTCAAGTATTCAAAATCAACTGAAAATCGATGGACGATTTATTTAAAACAGGATTAAATAGTCTATACGCACTCGAATCGAGTGCATTCTGTGAATGAGTCGTTTAAAAAAAACGCTTTTCACTATTGATATTATAAAGATGAATTTTACTGAAATGTATGGTCTCAGAAAGTTTCCTCTATGAGTTTTGATATTTTCGTTTGGCATATTTGTCTTTACTCGCTTCTAACGCGAAAAGAAATATTGAATATATATGCTTAACAATGCTTGTAAAACTAAACAAAGCATCTTATTTTGCGTATAATATATACGTAAAATTTAACGTTATATGTATATATATATATATATAGATATATATATATATATATATATATATATATATATATATAAAGTTTTTTTTTAACCAAAGGATTCATGACCGACGATGAGCCTCTGCAGAAAATGAGTTACCAGTTTTGCTGCTTCTCCTCGTGCTTCTTCTCGCTGCCAATATGGATTCTACCGTGGGCGCCGACTGTAAATCTGTGATGTATAGTCGGAAAAGATGTAGCAATTTTGGTATAAATGATTTAATTACTTCTGGATCGTCTCGCAGATATGAAAATAATTTTGTAAATAATGTGTGCATCCGTAAAGCTCTCCCTGTCGTTAGGTTGTGAAAGCATTCAATGATTTTTAGGAAAAAAAATTGCTAATTTGACTCCTCATCATATTTACTGGAAATTATTTAGTAATTCTGTCTTTAAAAATATATAAGTTTTTAGAGTATATGAAATAATTTCTACACTAATCAATAGTACATCGGTAATAAAAATTTCACTATTATAAGTATTTTATTGTTTGCAATAACAGAATTTAATACACTAGCTGAATTTATCATTTCAAATGTTCAATAAAATTTTTTTGCGTACTAATTGAAACGTCTCGATGATGATGGATAATAGAAAGCATCTCTAAAATCTACATTTATCGACGAATTATTCATGAACTTTGTTCATCTGTCTATGCTGCAAAATCATAAAATTTTCGTTGCCGAATGCCAACTATTTTAATTTCAATACTTTTATGAAGCTAAGATATGTACTTGTATCAAATCCATAAATGTATCACAGACGAACAAGACATCTTTGATGTAAACAAGACATATATATTGGCAATAAATTTTACACCAGTTTAACCTTGAAATAACAAATTCGACATGATGTTCCGACTTTGCTGATACAAAATACGATCAAATACTATTATGTGTGAGTAGATTTTCCACCCTCACAAGGTAATGAATGAGTAAGTATTGAAATTTTCTAATTCCTTATTTATATATATTTATTATTTATTTAATTTATTATATTTATTATTATTATATAAGAATATTAATATTATATGAAAATCGATTTAGTATAATTTTGCTGAAAAAAGCGTATTGTTCTACTAGTTAGATGTCTTAAATTCCAACGAAAAACAGTTTTAGTCGTACTTCAAATTTTTTATAAGTAAGATTTTGGCAAAGGTAGAAAAGATAGTATTTTTTAAGAAGAACGAAATAATAAAAAGAAGAGACAGAGAAAATAAAGATAAATCAGTCGGATTTAGCAACACTGCGACCCACGGTTCTCATGGTGTTGAGTATTCCAACCAATGCGACTTGTAAAACTAATAAACAAATAAGGAAATATTTACATTATTTCTTTCTTTCTACATTGAATTCTCATTAAAATTGATTTAACAATTTCGCAATTCAAATCATTAAACGATCAATATATAATATATATATATTGTTTCCAATATCGAAAATTGGTTGCAAATCTTCAGCAACTCTGATGAGGTAAGAAAAATAGTTTTTAATCTATTTGAGTTTTTTCTTTAATTATTACAATTTAAATAATAATTATTTAATACCGTCTTTTTCTATAATTTTATTTCCTTGGATTTTGAATATAATAAAATATCCGAATAAATATAATACTTTACATAAACATATCTATTTTAGGTGCATGTATAAAAAACATTCTCTATTTTTTGTCAGCTACAATTTTACGTTTTCGAGTTGACATAATAAAGTGTAATATATAAAATATATATGATGTAGCTATTTTGAGATGGATTGCTTTTGGTGATCGAAAGAGTTCAAGATTTTTAAATATTTTAGAGAATAAATAATGGAACAGCCTATCTGCGCAAATGTAGGCCAGATATTTCAAAAAACTGTAAAAGCAATTACTTCAAAAAGATCTAATATTATAATATATTATATTGCAATAATGCTCTATATTTTTTTTAACTTATATATATATATATATATATATATATATATATATATAGATCTTCCAGTATTAAATTCCATAATAAGATACATAGACGATACTATTTTGAAGTTCATAATACTAAATCCCAATTTCGATGAAAATTTACGCGCTTCAATATTTATATGAGTTTTCACAAATCTTACGAAATGCATGCGAGCGACATTTTCATAAGCTGTACGCTGAAACGCGTCTATAAAAGTTATTTAAATTTATTCCCCTATACATATCACATACGTATGCTTTGAATGCGTAATGTATAGAAAGTGGTACATTTTGATAAGATACATATACTTCTAGCATAACCCATGCATTAGTTTATATATATATAATCTGTAGGTCATATTGATTATCGAACCCGTGGAGTTCCCTCATGACGTCGTATCTGGCCTATGGATAATTAAACTATACGATGTTCGGCTGGCAATTCTTATCAATTATTGCGGTATACCCTTGCCATCCCTATATAGTTCATAATACCCTGGACGTACTAAAAGCGCGCATATGCGTCTATATAGGCGTATAATAGAAGATTAGAGCGTGCGATCCCTGTGCAATCACGCGGGAAATAATTAAAACGCATTCCCAATATAAATTCGAATTATATAGCAGTCTGCGCTCTATAACGAAGTGATGAATAATTGCAATTAAAATGCTTTCGTTGAGTTGTAATAGAAGCTGCAATAATAAAGCCATATTTACCGCTCGACTATTACTTACATTATACATATGTATGTTTGTAACGCTCATAAATTTCAACTATGCTTTCATTTTCATTATTGGTATTTGTAATGTAAATTTGTCAGCCTTCTATTTGCTGTATTGTCCAATTATTTATAAAAAATAATTTGGTAATGTATTAATAAACAATACTGTTTTAAATTTTGATTTATTTTCCTATGAAAAGGGGATAGAAATGGACCGGAACTTTTAGGCGTTGATAAAAATTCACGGTTGTTTGTGTTCTGTTTGTGAATGATTCTTTTGGGCATCTGGATCCTTCCAGTAGCTATTGAGTTTTCAAGACTAGCTGTCACCATTAAATTCTATATTCAACTTTTTTTTTATAATTATATCTGATAAATATTTTATTTCGCTCGTTCGATATAAAGTTATTTTTGTCTATTTTTTGTAAGCGATGTATTTAACAATGGTGACAAAGAACCTCTAAATTGTCTATTAAGGCGACAATATTACTTATAAAATAATTACAGGCAATATCATAATAATGTGTTAAAATTGCGAAGTAGAAAAAAAAAATTATGAAGTAAGCTAATTGATTTTACGAGCTAGTCTTTCAATTAGCTAATTAAATGCAATATGTCTGAATTGCTGAATGTAGATTTTCAAAAAAAGAAAAAAATGACATTTTACAATTGAAAAAATTCCTTTATGGTTTTATACGTTTAGGCACGAGTTGCCCGCCATCGTACTCGAGGGTTCGGCAGGTAATAATCCAAGATGCAATGCACATAATTTACATTCTCTTCTTATCGTAGTTATAAGTTCATTTTGACATTTTCCGGTGCGCGGCTGAAATTTTCAAATTTATCCAATGCCATTGAATAAAGTTGTGCGATATTCTATTGGCATATAGAAGCTTGTCATTTGTAATGTTTGATCGTAAATAAACGAGCCAATGGTGTGTTCGTTATCTGAATTCATTTTTTTTTTGTTGCCGTTGTCACTTGAACGTTTGGGAAATGTTCGACTGTCCCTTTTCAAGCGCCACTTTAGTAGCGATATAATACGTTAAAATTCAATACGAAACGAAGATACTGTGGTCCTACCTAGAAACGCCGCCTGTATTGTAAGACTTTGAAAAGCAAGAGGTAAACGTACTTTGCTCGAAAATCAGGGTATGCAGCTGAATTTTGATCACCACTAACGGCTATAGTAACGCATTTTTCGTGATATTATATTTACTGACAGGGCAGCGACATTTAGTCTTTACTATGTCTTCTACGATATACTTCGTTATATTTCATTAGTTAACTATTTAATTACAACGAATAGATAATAAGTAATAATCAAAGATTATAATTTTCAGCCGAGAAATCTAAGAATAATTCTAGGAAATTCTCACATTTATCGTTCAATACACAATTAAATAACAAATAAACTCCGACACGTGCTGTACAGCTTCCTTCTCGCGTAGATTTTTTTTGAATTTTCACTCTCGTCGACCGGTGCCTTGAAAAAAAATACGTGTCATTCGTGTTCTGCCTGGAAAAGCTCTTCGAATTTTCGACCAAGAGTATCGTAATTTTAAACTTAATCAAAAGTTTTGAATTAATCTAGCTTATTTTAATGCGACTGCGGAAGTTTGCTCCCTGGCAGCGCGAGGGTGGCGAGTCCAACGAGGTATACATTAACTAATACAGTATCGATGTTACGAATTAATTAATAAATTTAATTACTAATTGATAAATTTAGTAATTTTATTAAATCGGCCAAAAATGAAGAAAAGAAAAAAAAACTTACGACGAAGTGTCCGTTACAATTTGCAATCTGTTCGCGTGTCTTAGAAACATCCTGATAACAGAAAAAAAAATCGAATGAATATATTAGCGATTGTATAATCGTACGTATAATAGATGCAGTCTGCATCGACACTTGGACGCATCCAATCGCTCTTTCGCGATTTGACTGGTATGCGTAAAAATTTTCAACTAAGAATATAAATGTTTATAAAACACTAATTGATCGAAAGTATATGTTTATATAGATCTTTAAAAAGTCAGTAAACAGACATTATGCAGCACAGTAAAACTAAAAGACGATTAGATTAGATTTCTGAAAAGTATTCTGTGTAAATGTTAGTATATATATATATATATATATATATATATATATATATATATATATATATATGACACGTATTATTATAATGCTTAGAATTGACTGGTGGCCAAAATTCAACGGCCTAGCTTGATATTAGATTAAATTATATTTATCTCTGATTTTATGAATCCTATTAATACCCGTCGCACTGCTGCCTATTGAACACTCATTTTCTCGCATTTATAATAGTCCTTCTATTTACGTTTTAATTTCATTGAATTATTATTGTACGAGTATATACTATTCGGCCCGCAATACCGTAAAGATAACAATAAAAGTAATTAGTTAAATAAAACGCATTATATAGTTATTAATATATTACTTTGGATGATATTTATAACTTTGCAAATGATTAGTTCAATCGCTTATAAAATTCAAAAAGCAATTTGAACGTTAAATTAACAAGTTCTAGTTTATTTATCATGAGAATATATATAATAAACATTTCAACAAAAAAACTTTATAAAACCATATAAATCATTTTTGCCCTTGCAGTTCATTCAAGGCGCTTATAATGTATGTACAAAATATTATAAGTTCTTACGGCCTTAAAATATTAATGTTTTATATTAAATCGCGAGAAAAAAAAAAGTAAAAATTCGAAGCCGTATGAAAAGCCGTGCCAAAAATGTCGTATACAGGCACAATTGAAATTTTCGTACAATAACAATCGATGAAACTTCGCCACCAGCCACGAATACACACGGCATCGCCTCTGTAGTAATTATGTAACTTTTTCCCATTTTTAAAGTAGCCCGATAAGTCAATCGCCGGCAAAAGGCGAAGATCCGAAGATTTTCGAAGAGGCGCGAAGCGAAGCGGTCGAGTCGCGGCGCGCGTCCAGCGCGCCTATCCCCCCCCCCCGCCCCACTACGAAAACGCAGCTCGTCCCGATCTACGCGCGCGTCTTTATAATACCGAAAATTCCTGTAGCGCGGGTAATCACAGCGTAACGAAGCGGCCGATATAGAGCGACGCGCGCTCTCGTTGACGGGACGACACTGGTCGCGCATCAGATTGTTAATTTAACGTCGAGCGATTCTGCCCGCGGACGAGATTATAAGAATACCGAATGAGCTCGAATCCCCGTCGAATTTTTGGTAAGTATTTATACGTAAAATTTAACGTTATTCTACAATCGGTTCTCGGGATATCGAATTATCTCTGTATATATATATATATATATATATATATATATATATATATATTTTTTAACCAAAGGATTCGCGACCGACAACGAGCCTCTGCGGAAAATGAAGTTACCAGTTTTGCTGCTTCTCCTCGTGCTTCTTCTCGCTGCCAATATGGATTCGACGGTGGGCGCCGACTGTAAATCTGTGATGTACGGTCGGAAGAGATGCAGCAATTTCAGTCTGGACGATATAACGACTTGTCAATCCTCCTGCAAATACGAAAATAACGGAGATTCCAAGTGCGTAGACAACGCGTGCATATGTAGAGGATGCCCTATCGTCAGGCTGTGATAGCGTCCAATGATTTTTTTAGCAAAAAAAAAAAAAAAAAAAAACTCACTAATTTTCACTCGCATCGTAATTACTGGAGTTTCTTTACTAATTCGTAGCTTAAAAATATATGAAATTTTCGAGTGGATCGCTAATAATAATTTCACTACATCAGTTGTTTTTTTATCCTTTACAATAATAGAATTTAATAAGCTAACCGAATTTTTCATTTGAAGTGTTAAAAAAAAAATGTGGAATATGCATCGAACGGTCTTGATGATGGAATAATATAAAGCATCTCTAAAATCTACATTTACCGACGAATTATTCATGAACTTTGTTTATTCATTGACGAATTATTCATGATCCGTGTTTATCTGTCTATCCTTTAAACTCATAAAATTTTCGTTGCCGAATGCCAACTATTCTATTTACAATGCTTTTATCGAACTAAGACATGTGTTTGTAATAAATCAATAAATGTGTATATATATATATATATATATATATATATATATATATATATATATATATACAGAAATACAAAAAATCGTTACATATATCTTAACGAAGGTAATAAATTTTGCACTAGCTTGAAATAAGAAGTTGGGCACGATGCTTCGTTTCTCGTGGTGCAGAATACGATCAAATACTTACGTCTGAGTGGATTTTTCACCCTCGTTTCATGTACGCGCAAACTGCCTGAGAAGGTAATGACGAGCAGCTACATATTATATTACGTTATACGGTAATGTTATTAATTATAAAAATTGTATGAAAGCCTTTGCAGACATTATACAATAAGTCACCATTTTAATATATATATATATATATATATATATATATATATATATATATATATACTTATTCCATTCGTCCGATGTTTGAACTTTCGACGAAACGTAGTTAATTCATTTTTATTACTAAAATACCGTGGAAAAAGAAAAATTACTCAACTATTTTCAGAATTCACCATTCTCGAATATAAAAAGAAAATTACCCGTACTTCGATATAATTATTATAAGTTATTTTCATAAAATTGTAGAATATAACAGTAATGAACGGAGTATATGTAACGATTAATATAAACTGAAATAATATGATGCTAGTCGATCAAATTAATTTTTAAGAAAAGAAAAATAAAGGATAAAAAAGAAAAAATGAATGAGTTTCTTTACTTTGAATAATGAAAGTCGACTATGTAGCTACATAGATATACATTATCATGGTAGCAAGTTTTTAAACCACTGTGACTTATAAAACTAATAAATAAATAAACAAATATTCAAAATTTTTCTTTCTTTCTTAATTATTTAATTTATTTAATAATAGATGGATTTTGCGATCCTTATTATAAAAATCATTGATGAATATGCTCTCATAAAGGATGAAATCAACTTCGTTATTGTACGGATACATTAATATAAATAAATAAATAAATAAATAATATATATATATATATATATATATATATATATATATATACCTAACACGATTCCATCAGCCTTGATCAAGTAAGAAAAATAAATTTAAGCTGAAATTGCGTAACGATTTTCTCGCTATATCGATGAATTTGTGTAATAATGCATATATGTATACATAAATTATCATAATAGAAATGACAAAGTTTCAATAATATAAATAGCAAATTGACCTTGGTCCTTGTAAAATGATTGATGCTTAAATATTTAAAAATTAATTAAAAAGAGTTTTTCGAATAAATTATAAAAATTTTTGTATAATATTAATATATTAGGCTGCCTGAAACATTCTTCGTCGTCGTATACGAGTCTATATGTCAAGCCTCAGTTGAAAATGAAAAGTTTCATTATACAATTATAAAAAGAATTTTTATTGGCGCTCCGGCAGAGCAGCGCATTTCTGACGCCTTTTATAAGTTTTACTTAAAATTATGTCTTTAGAGATAGGGAACGGGATGACGAAATTTATTGGAATGGCACGATGAACGATGAATTAAAAGTACCGCGGTGTGGGCGGGTCATTGACCTTATCCTTATCTATTAAATCGATACGGAATTGCGAATGATTTTATTTTGCCAGAAAGTTTATGAAAAACGTATCGTCCGACGTATCGGCGGACTTATTATATAATTAGAGCCGATAAACAATTGTGTTGTAAGCGATAGTGAGCTCGCTCTTTGCATTCTTTTTAAGCGATATTTTTTCTTTTTGGCAAAAGAAGAAAAAAAGTGTATTATTAAAATTTCTTCTTATTTTTTTTTTTGCCCGCAGAGATATTTACAGAAAGATCGAAGATCTCTTTATCTGACCAGAGAGCGCGAGATCCGCTGTTATGTTCCATATGCCATGGGTTACTAATTCAGGAAATCAAAATATCGTTGCTCTTTTTCGCGAAGATGCCAAAAGAAATTCGGTCAACGGATGAAATAGAACTCGTTGAAATTCCTCAGAAGTCGGTGTCGAAGAATGTTACCGTTATTTCATCGTTCGTTTTTTTTTCTCTCAGCGTTAGTATAATACATTCGCATGGATTTATTTTCGAAATAATATCCGAGGATAGCATCCAATAAAAGCGTTACTTGTCAATCGATTCACATTTATAACTAATAATAGGGATCCATCGTCATCCGAATATTGAAAATAAGCAGGGCCGTATAATAAATCCAAACAAAACCTTCCGTCTCGGAAAGGTTCCGATTCGGAATTTGACATTGAAGTTCGTGTAATTATGAAGATGTCGTAGCCTGGTTAAATAAGATTTTTTTTCACCTGTATCCTTCTTATGCGCTGAGTAATTCCCTGAATTTCGGCAGACTGTACGGAGGATCATCGATCGGTAAAAAGTGCGCGGCCCGAAAAACAGTGATCTTGCAGAGCGACCAACGAAAAAATTGACCTGGAGCTGTGACAATTAAATTATTGAAAATTACAGCAAAGTCCTCGCTGTACGCGAGCACTGTTACCAAGGCGCCCTCCGCCGCGGGAGAGAAATATTTTCAATGGAAATTTACTGCCCAGCAAATTATGTTCGCCCATCGTCGTAAATATATTTACTTGACGAGGAACCGATGAAACGGTGATTTGGTGGAAAAACGAAATTATTGTTTATTTCAATTAGATCTTACGTAAAAATAACTAAGACGTGTTTAAATAATTCTATGATATTTATTTGAATTCAGTAATTAGTTTTTAGCGCATATGCTCTACCGGCAAAGAGACCCAATTGACGTATACGACATTTTTGCGTAGATATATAGAGTAATAAACATTTCAAAAATTAACTGATAAAATTCCTTGACAATTCCATGTTATTTCCCTTTTCTTAGCGTAACACACACACACACACACATCGTAATTGTCGATAAAAAAATATCCCTCCCCTAATCACTATTCCTTTAATGAAAAACAAAAAGAAAATACCCGGTACTTCATGCACGCTGCGGATACGCAGAGGAAGAAAACAAAAGGAGACGAAAGCGTATTTTTCGCCTCGCGCACATTTTACTGCTATCGTCGTCATTGAAATGAGCATATACGCGGCGTAAGGGATGGGGGGGGGGAGGGGCGCATAATACGAGCGCCGTGAAAGTTTAATTCGCTTTAATGCCCGAACGGAATCGCCGCGTTACGGGATGCTAAAGCAGCCGTCGATGCGCCCGCGTCACGACGCGCGCTCAAGGCTCCCTTCAAGATCGGCCGTAATATCGGAATTTCAAGGGGGGGGGGAGGGGGCGATAAAGGGGCAGCGCTGCCGCTCGTTCGCGCCAAGAGGCCGCCTCGTCGAGCCTTTGGAGTGGAGAAACTGAAAACTTTATTGAAAGTTTCGCCGGGTTGAGAGAAAGTGGAAGAAAGGTCGTCGCCGGGGTTGAGAAAATTTTGCCGCGCAACGCTGCCCGCGTCAGAAAAATTGGCAACGAGTAGTTTTTGTTGTACTTTTACCTTTTGATCCCAGCTGCTTTAGAATAATTCTTATATGTCTTTTTATCGCAGCTTTTGCGAATGCGTATAGTAAATTGTCAGTTTGTAATTGACATGTTACGTCTTAAATTATAAGTCTTTGGTACACGTACGACCTTTAAGCTACAATGTATATAGGTTGAAATGTGCATTCATTGCATCGCAATTATCATCATCTAAAGCTAATTAAATTAATTTAAATAACGCCTTTGGAATTTCCATTACTGCTCCATTCTTATTTTTATCCATCGCTAGTCAAATTGCACGAAGCTTGCCTCGAGTAATTGCGCGTTTTTTCTCTCTGTAAAGCACGCTCGAAAACACTGATGAAAATTCAATCGACGTGAAATTCCGTACATTCTAGAAGGTGGCCGCGATAAAAGTAATTATTCCATTAATGAACAATAATTATTCGTTGGAAAATCTTTAATCGCTTGAGCGGAAATCAGACCCGGAATCCTCAGAATCCTCGGAGTCCTGAAAAATCTACATTTACGGTAGCGACGATCAAAATCACACTGGGCGTGCCGTTAATCCAATTGCAACTTTTCGCACTAAGTTATTATTGAGAAAGTTCGCCCCCATAATCGTATAAATGTGAATCTTGGGACGACGTACGTTTATGTACAGAGGAACAAGCTTTTCCTCGAAATTTATTCGGCTCTCCGCTACTCGTGGGAACTTTTGAGTTATTCGAGACAGGGCTATTTTTCTCGATCGGATACGTTTTCCAGGCAGCTAATTGGACGTGAGAGTTTACGATCCGGTTTGAGGAGAGACGGCTTAAAAAAAAAAAAAAAAAAAAAAGATGGACGAGCAAACCAATCGTATAATAGATAGATCGTTTACCGAGATTGGCTCTATCGTAAATGTGCGTATAACAGATATGATTTTTACGGCAGAATAGCTTTTATAAGATGAATATAAGACTTAACGTCGAAGAAAAGAAGGGGAGCTCCGTAAGGACCAATAAAAATATTCTCAAACCAAAAAAAAAAAGAAAAAACGTTTCAGTTTTCATCTTTATATACGAACGCTTGACGAAAGGGAATTCCTGACTTCTCGGCTCTTGAAACGTTGAATTGCGCAAAACTTATCTAGCATCGACTGTGTATTAGTTAAAATTGTCGTCTACGTATTAAATTGACAATCGACAGACTTGTGTAAGCAGTGCAAGTAATCCCAAATTGAGCGCTTTCTTAGAGAAAAGGCGTCTCTATTCAGTTTGACGAGTGTTTATCATTTTATTTATTTTTTACGCATTACACGAACTATAAAGACCTCTTAAAGTGACAGATAACATTAACGAGCTTAATCATCGCCCACGTTAATGTCGGGAAACACTGCTTTGCAAAGTGTCTTCGAAAAGAGTACAAAAAATTTTTCTCCTCGAACTTTTATCAATGTAATTATATATCTGGTATACGTTTTAGAATACGAGATTAGACTGGCAGTCCCTCTACCTCTCTATTATCGATTAATTCGACTTCGTTCCCAATTGGTGAATTACAGAAAAATAGCTCACGATGCGGTGAGCGACGATTTACTCGTTCGGTCCTCGGTGTAACCAGAGCTGATGTACGGGAGTATAGGAGCGCGCAACGACCGGGCGGTGTCGGGGAAGTGTCAGACTATCCCCCTCCATTATTGTGGACACCCACGACAGACTGGCCTACGTGCACTTTCACATCAATACGAATAAGCGATTGACTCGCTTGAGCACATTGAGATTGATGATTATCAAATTAACGGCGGACAATACTTACACTTGGCTTCTTCGTGCCGATAAATATTTCTTCTCGTTCGGCATCGTTAGAGGAAGCACGGGAGGGCCTATGCGAAAGTATGACGCGAGAACGCGAAGCAAAGGAAGTAACGATAATAAGTTTACAAAATCATAGAAGAGATTATTGAAATTTTTTAAGTTTTTGTAATAATACTGAAAGTTTGCTTCCATGTTTAAAAATTGCTGTATTCTACGCACAAATTTACGGATAATCCTAATTTACAATAATCCGTACTCGTCGGTTTGTAAGTATTATAATGAAAAAAGTCATTATTTTGCAATGTTCAGCATACTTATATAGTTCATTCAAAGGGTGGAACGTGTCAAAAAGACCTAACTGTACATAGTCCTATAAATCTTGAAAAAAATTTCTTCTCTTTCGAAAAGATAACCGAATCTGGTCAAGCTCTATCCCGGATGATGCAGCCGGATGAATTGTAATTACAACTTCGATTATTCGGCGGTGAGTTTTATATAGGTAAATAATATTTTTATAAGTAAATAATATTTTTATAAGTAAATAATAATTTTATAGGTAAATAATCCATCATGCGATATTTAAAATATTTGTGCTTTTTTTTACGTTGATTGATTTTTTTTTTCATAATTGGCTGAAACATTTGTCCCCTTACGTACTGCTAGGCAAGAATAAGTTTTAGCGTTTCGAACGGATTAAAAGGCGATTTGGGAAGCAGAATTTTCCGAGGACGCTTAAGTAATGTAACAGGGTATCTCGTGCACGAAAAGTATTTTAGATAATGCTTAATCTAGAACGTTTGCAATTGGAAAAACGAACATTGTACATAATTTCGTAGAGAACTTCCATTAAAGTCTTCGGGCATCCG
Source organism: Sycobia sp. Sy_11 (assembly GCA_018907035.1). Classification (NCBI taxonomy): domain Eukaryota; kingdom Metazoa; phylum Arthropoda; class Insecta; order Hymenoptera; family Epichrysomallidae; genus Sycobia; species Sycobia sp. Sy_11. The sequence continues at coordinate 349,960 of JACCIC010000138.1, read as the reverse complement.
ATGGTTTTAATGAATGATTGGGCCCCCCATTAGAAAGAAATAAAAACAAAACATATGACCCCGGAGAGCATGCTAGAAAAATATATGATCGAGATATGGGTGCCCAGAATTTATCATCGAAATATTAGCATTTAAAATTTTCACTCTTTTTGATGCACGTAAAGGACTTTTAGTTTTTGCCGATTCAAATTGATAAAAAGAGACTACGTAAAGATCAAATAATGAACCGGGCGAATTTAAATTACAGATGCTTAATGGGGATATAATACGAGTTGCAATAAAAATAATCGATCAAGAAGTATCTCATAGAATTTCAAAGAAAAAGTTACGATTATCATCATATTTAAGATTCAAGAACACAGGAATATTTTCAGGAATAAAAGACTTCTCAATAAAATTTTAAATTATCATTATTTTCAACGGTCGACTCGGCAACTATTGGGACGTAAAAATTATATGTACTCTATATCCCCTCAAAACTTCGTATCGCGTGAAACTTATGTGTCATTTTAAGTTAATTTTAAAATAAATGATTCTTTCAATTATTGCATATAACTATTTAACAAAGGAACGATTGCTATAAACCGTGGTATAGAATTATTATGATTAAAAACAAAGATGTAAAATTATTTTTATACGTGGCATCGATCAGCATCTAATCCCAGAATATCCTGAATCAAATGACGGTTATCATTCAGGCCAACCCTCTTATATTTATCATTGTTTTTATTCAATAACACGAGCGAATTTTCTACACACACACACACATATGCAAAATGAAACAAAAGGATTGGATTCATCTCCAATTTCCATAGGGATGACAAGTTGACGGAAGCATCTCCTAAATTCAACAGTTGTGTGTGCAATAGCACGTCTCATCCGGGATAGTCGATAATATACACACGCAGCTCTATACTTCCGACCCATTTGTTCCAACAAACGGTGTATTACAGGATACATACACACACGCGTGTGTACGCATAAATGTATATATATATGTATATATATATATATATATATATATATATATATATATATATATATTTATAGAGGGATAGAGTGCGCGGAAGTGCGCATCGAATCCCGATGACTTAGTGGGCATACTGCTGGCCGTTGGTCCAACCCTCTTCCAAGCGATCTGCCACATGCTCCAGAAAACTAATATATATATATATATATATATATATATATATATATATATATATGTACACATAGTAAAGACACATATGAAAGCTCTCAGCGGTGGGGTAAGTAGGTGTATGGGGGTCGCGTGACCTACATTTCCGCGCAGGCGGCACACTGCAAAAGCCGAGCACGTTCTACGCGCGCGCGCACACACACACACACACACACACATCCGAGAATCATTGCTGTCGAGCCGTGAATTTCAGCCCCACCCCGTAGACCGGGCTTCATGGCTTGGGATTGCTCTCGATACGCCGAATTTCCGGCCTTTCCCCGCACGCACTCACCCACCTCCTCCCTCTCTCGCCCCCCTCGCCCGCCTCCGCCCGCGCTTTTCCTTTCTCTGCGCGCGACGCGGTCTTCCCGCCATCCCGCGCCCCGCGCAACCCCACCCTCTCACCCTCGATCGATGCCGCCCGGCCCCAACGGCGACGCCGGCGTTGCCACGCACAACAGGTACGCCGATGCGTTTGCCGGGCTCCTCAAACCCATGGGCTGGCGGACACGAGGGGGTGGTGGCGCGCGCGCGCGCGCGTACACCCCCGCGCGCTCGGACCTATCAGTCGACGTCGGGCGCCGCACGCGCACGCACGCGGGAATTCGTCCCAACGGTCGCCTCGTGGAAAGCGCGCGCGCACGGAGAGGCGCGTAATACCGATCGGCTTTCCCGGAGAGGGATTAATAGGGGCTGCGTTGGGGGAGCGCGCGTGGCTGCCTCTCATCTCGCCGCCTCGTCGGCCCACCCCCCCCCCCCATCCCGTTCGTCCGCGTTTTCTTTTCTCGCTCGCTTCTTCCTCTACTTTTTCTCCAATAGCTCGACGGCCGCGGGGGTCGCGGCCGCGCGCGTTAAGCAGATATATTTATATAGAGGCTCTATATTTATATAGAGGCAGGACAAGAAGAAGGGAGGCGCAGAGAGAGAGAGAGAGAGAGAGAGAGAGATAGAGAGAGGATAAGGAGGCGGAGGAGGATCCAAGCAAATGAGTCATTCGCGCCGCGGCGCGACGCCCGACGAGGGCCGGCGATGCCAGTAGTCCTCCCGACGAGCGGCACGGCGAACGCTCGCCGATGAATCCCACCGGCGCGGTTTAGTCTCGGGCGGGGGAGGGGAGGTGGGGACTGGTTCGGTGGCTCACGCGTGCCCCCCGCGCACGGAGGGCTCAGTCGGATTCCGAGCGTCGGCGACCGTGGACGCGCGGCAGAAGCGTACGAGCCGAGGCGGAAGAGGTAAGACGGGGAAACGTCGGCGCGGCGGCTGATTTGTACGCGCTGATCCCGTTTCAAAGCTACGGGAATCTATATCACGGGTACGCAGGTGATCGCAGAGGGATAAATAGTCGGAGCGTCGCCGAGGGGCGCTGCTGGACGCGGTGTACCCGAGAAGACGGAGCGGGAAAGAGAGAGAGAGAGAGAGAGAGAGCTTTTTATATATTGCACAGTTTTCTCTCGGCCGAGGGTGACGGTGTAAAGCTCGAGAATTCAGACGGAAAGCGGAGGCAGACACCATGGCGACCGCCGACGAGCCTCGAGGTGAGTCTATATATATATATATATATATATATATATATATATATCTTTCCCATTTTTTATTCGCATTCTTTGCATTTTTTTTATTTGGTTCGTTTGGTTTGGTTTCTCTTTCTTTTTCGTTTTTCGCTTTTCATCTACATTTATTTTTTATTCTGCCTTTCCGAATAAATCTTACAAAGCCGGCTTCGCCGAGTTTGCAAAACGCGCTCGCACAAACACGCATACACACACACACACACATATATTATTATATAGGGGTGCATATAAAGATTGCATCTCGCGTGCGGCTCCGTGTTTTACAGCCAGTTAAATATATGCGGGTAAAACAGAAGCGAGCGAGGGGATTCGCGCCAGTCACGTGCACGATTTCGTCAGCTCTCGTTCCCCCCCTCCGCCCCTTCCACCTCCCGGCTACCTCTCACCCTCTTTGCGTTCTATATCTGTCCCCGTCTCGGGCTATCGTCGTCGCGTCGTTTTCCCACGCGAAATCAAAATAATCGGGGGAATCCGGGACGCACGCGAGCGACACCGCAAAAAGCGCGGGCGTGCGTGCTTTCCACCCTCCCCCCCCCGCTATGTATGTTATGTTAAACCTATGTATGCATGTATATGTATATATATCGATATATAAAGCCTCGCTTAAGAATTTTTTTCCTTGCCTTAAAGAGGAGCAGCGCTGATAAAAACATCTTCCTAACCCGGTGAGAAAAAGAGGGGTAGCGAGGCGCGCGCGTGGGGATAAAAGCCGCCGCCGTGACTATATAGAGCAAAGGTCACCTTGGAGCATCTGTGCCGACCTTCGAGTCTCCTCCAGCACCCCCTCCTTCATTCTCTCCAAGCTACTCTCTCTCTCTCTCTCTCTCTCTCTCTCTCTCTCTCTCTCTCTCTCTTTTTATATCGCGACAATGCTTTATATATATATATATATATATATATATATATAATATATATATAAACATACATACACATACACATACACGCATTATCTCTTTTTATCCAGTGGCATTCCATCTCGCGTATCTTCCCACCGATTCGCTCGTCCCGCGAATGCGCGGATCAATGGTCCGAACGTATTGTACGGACGAGAAGGTGCTCATGATAAATAATATTATACGGGCTCCCGTATCATAAAAACAGCCACGCACCAACCAACCTACGTACAACAGAAGGAGAGAGAGAGAGAGAGAGAGAGAGAGAGTGAGAGGGGGAGGAGGGTCGAGAGGTGCGCGGAAAGCTTTAGCGACCCAATTTCCGGCATTGCTAAACAATATCCACAATCGCGCCAATACCGTCTTTTGTACCATCGGCTGGCGCTTCGAGAGGCGTATTATAACGGAGACTGGTTCGTTGGCTCTGCCGTATGTATTATTGCGAAATCGAGGGAGAATTTATGAAAGATTCATGTAGAAGCCAGCGCCGGCAGGGGGTCTAGCGCTGTACGTCCTTCTACTACTGGCGATGGAAAAAAGAACCAGCGTGTCGCTCTATATATAAAACTACAGTAGACAATACATGACGAAATACTGGTCAATGACATTTCATGCGGTTTATTTATACATTTATATAGCGAAACGCCGTCCGTTACAGGTTCTAGTTTAAATTTTTTTTTTTTTTTTAAGCTCGACGATTGAATAAAATAGATAGAAACGTCAAATTCATCGGATTGTTCATTAATTTGAAAAATACGCCTTTTGTATGATTCGTTATAATTTTTCTCACTGTATTCCATTTATTATAATCAAATCTAATAAATTTAAATATAAATAAAAATTTATAAAGTTAAATATTTCATCGTTAAAAGCGAAATGACTCGTTTTCATATATATATATCATTGCAACATATTAAATTGTTCGAAATTACGCCGAGATTCTTTTTATGAATATTATAAAATTATATTTGACGTAATGCGAAACGAATGAAAAACGTAGGGAGTGTAAAATGAATTTATTACGGTTGAAAGTATATATCCCGCGTATATTAACGATTCCCTCGGTTATAATTTTGATATTATACGAAGCATAAAAACTTTGATTATACACGCAATTTAATTGAAATACTTCCGAATTTGTGAATAAACAGAATACTTTGGGGGATGAAGACGTAATGAAACGAACATTAAGAATTTTTGACTATCGTTCAAATATCGCATAATGCATTATTGTTTCAAATGGTCGTAATTATTTGCTCTAATTTTTTATGTTCGAAATATATTATTTCGCAATAATAACCACCAACCTCGCCAGTCGTTATTACCGGACTCGAAACTACAAATTCAATGACAATCAACGTGTACGTACGTAACGTCCTGAATTTCGTCGCCGGTCGAGATTAACGTTGGGAGTTTCGCGAAGTCTCGTGGAATTTCGCCGATTTGGGCATTCGGAGTGTCCGCGAACGCAACGCGAACGGCCGGAGCGCGACACGAAATACCGTTGCGACCGTCGGCAAGGTCATTATATCCGTTTCAGACTAGATCACTGCGCGGCAATTCTCGCCTCGTTACACTTTTTACAGCCCCCACCCCCGCCCCGACGCGCTGTTAACCCACAGTCCCCACGGGGTATAAGATTGCACGGAAGCTCGCGCCAAGGCGATATATATATATATATATATATATATATATATATATAGGGAACGAGTTTTGAAAATTTTTGAAACAGCGTTTCTTTTTCAAAAACAGTATAACTGATTCTGTTGATCATACAGATAAATACGATGAATAAAGCTCTCGGGAGCAAATTTGGATATAGAAAGAAAATATTAACTTTTTTGTTTCATCTCGCGTTTTATGCTTCATTAGCGTAAGAAATTCTACACACACACACACACCCATCGACTGATGCAAAACCAACTTTGAGTATTATATTTATCATGTTTAGAGTTTTTTTTACCGACGTATAGAATCATAACGACAGTCGGACTGCCAGGCAGAGTCCGCGTTACAAAAAAAAAAAAAAAAAAAATCTGAAAGTAGCGAAATTCAATTAGAAGTGAACTAAACCAGGCTAAAAATTAGAAATTAAACGAGTATAAGTAAAAAACAGTGAAACTGCCGCGTCCGCATTACTCGTCGACGAAGAAGCTCCAAGCTCCATACAGCCACGGGGGATGATAGTGGCTACGTGTAATTTTTAGCCGCTCTCACGCATTTTTTTTTTTTCTTTCATCCATAAACCTTTCGTTAACGATCATTCGAGTACTTTTTTGCCAGCTTTCGTAATCGTTTGTGAACTTCGACGAACGAGCATTATTAGGTGGGATTAAATAGTGACAAAATTAATCTTGGTACTTTGACCTCGCCACTTTCGCCCATAAAAATTTTCGCGTCCACGAGGCCCGACGATTCGAGCCGCTTTACCGCTTTCGCTTAAGAAACTGAGCACTTTTCCTCCGCATTGCCTCTGCCTCGGCAATTTTTTGGGCCACGCCATTCGGAGAACCGGCGACAGTGCCGTTGAAAGAAAAAAAAAAAAAGGCAGCACACAAATTGCGCCTTTTCGTTCTTTCAAAAAAAAAGAAAAAGAAAAAAAAAATTTCGAACACCTCGGCACCGTAATTTCCGAAGCATCGGCGTTTCTCGTCGACGTTCCGGGAAGTGAGTAACAAAAACGTCTCGACCCCGGGTTATCCGCAGAATTAATTATAGGGGGTGGGCTTCGGTTTCCCCGTATGCAGAACGCGCCCGGTCGATCCCGGACAGTCGACGGGAGCCGCCGCGTTCGGATACGAGCGACGGCGTCGTCGCACGTAACGGTCGCTCGTAGCTGTCGGTGGTGGTTTGGGGGTCTGTCGTTGCTTTTTCAAAATTCACGCGGCACTGGGGGGGAGGGGGGAATCGTCGCGGTTTATTTCCAGGCGTATTTTTGACCATTGACCATTTCAGCATCGATTCGTGAATCTTCGGGGGCGCAGCGCCGGCAAACAGCGAACGAGATGCAAATCGTTATCGGTAATTCGCCGGTGGCGTGAAAGGTTTTGAAGGCAAGACTGCGCGTTCGAACGAAAATTCACAGCCGTGGATCGTTGAAATTTTCGAAATGTTAAAAAAAAAAAAAAAACATTCGTCAGCGCTCGGGATATATTGCACGTTTAATGCAAAATCAATTTTTCAATAATGATCGAGACTCTACTTTTTTTCGAGATTCGCCTTCTACTTTTCTCTTCTATCTCAATCTTTCAGTTTCTAACGTTCGATTTTCTAGCATAACGTTGCTCCTTAAAAAGCTTAAATATGAACTTCTAAATTACGAGGAAATTTTTATTTGCATGAAAAGCGACACGGCAGGTCGTCCTCTCTCTCTTCATTCGCGACAAGCTACGCAAAATTGTCCTCACAGCTTTCCTTCCCTCAATTGCAATTATATACTTAAATAAACAAAGTATCGCAACTGTACAACAACAAGATCCGAAGACTTAATCTCATTGAATTCCAGCGATATTTCACATTAATTCTGAGCCAAGGGCGCGAATTCAACATTTTACCGAAGCTACGGCAACACAGGCCGTCATGGCTGTTGTCAATTCGTCGCGGGCGTATTTGTTGAACAAGCCCTGCTCAGCACCGATAACGGCGCATTTACGATATTCAAATTGAATTATCATTTGCGCTTGGGAGGTGGCGTCAACCGAGGGCACGACCGGGCGAGATGTCGATTAACCTCCGGCTTTTATTTGGTTTATATATATATATATATATATATCGGCCTGACAGGTTTTTCCTGTCTTTTCTTCATATAAACATATATAATATATGCATCTATCAGCGAATTTTTCAAAGTACTTTGAACCGCTAAACGGGAAGTGCGACGTTGCAACATGGCGAATAAATGTAGTAAAGTTCAATTTCAACGATTTAATCGTTGATGAGAATTGATACTTCGCTTTTTGGTGGGGGAGGGGGGCGGGTAGGGCTATCAATTTCCCAAATTGAGAATATGAATATTTAGAATATTTGGAAACTACGCTTGTCGAGGAAAACCTCGAGTGGATCGGCGTATTTGAAAAATTACACGCGAAACCCTTCTCAGCATCCCGATCGTAATATTCGTTATACACGCGCGTACGCGCAGACACACACACACACACACACACACACACACACATCACATCACAATCCTGGCGCCGACGCTTCGGAAATCGAAGATGAGAGCTTCGCGCTCGGCCGATACTCACAAGGCAGGAGTATGGATTATCGATGCGCCCTCGCCTCTCAACCCCGCGATAATATGGAACATAATAGCCTTGCCCGGGCTCGCCCGGCGATGATTTCGCGCATATGTGTATGAATATACGCATACATTTATTTATTTATTTAACCATTTATTTATTTATATAAAGTATACAAAGATATCGCGCAATTTAGACGCAAGGACGAGCGCGCGCGTCAACCCCATGGACCCCCCCCCTTTCTTCCATTCCACTACAGTGAAACGGGGGTGATTCGAGCTCGCATCCCCCCTTCCTCTCTTCCCCCTCAACCCCTCGATGGGTTGTACGCCGCGATGACTCTATCAGACTCGCCTGCGCGCGTCCCTATTACAGCCCGTCCGAGTAGCGTGTACGATTATTATTCTCCACGGTTCTTTTTCCCCGCTCGCCAAGCGCCTTCACCTTATTAACGAACTTTGCACGAGGCGCATGTACAGCGCGACGAAACTTCGGGTGCTTATATACGTACGTATTTATATAAATATATATATATATATATATATATATATATATATATATATATATATATATAGGAATGAGAGCGAACCGCGCGATAAGTCCACGTTATGTAGAACGTGCGTACGTAAGCGCAAAAACTACTATAAGTACGCCTGGCATTGATCCTACTGTGGTCGTAGCCATGCATTTGCGCGCGCGCGCTGTCGATGTTTGAAAAAAATCGCCGGCCATCTTTAAAAAATCGACGACCAGCTGGAATGCCGATCGATTTTTATTGAACCAAAAAAAAGACAAAAAAAACAAAACTGAAAATTAGCGAGAAAAAAGAAAAATTAAAAACCCCATTGAGATTTTAGATATTGGGCCGACACCGAACGTAAAAGTAGTCGACTCGTAGACGCGCCACGGAATCGAAACTCTGCGAATAGGCGCGGTTCCTCCGCGCGCGCGCGTAAGAAGCGCCCTCGCGTACAATCTCGCTCGAACGAATTTTGTAATGTTTGAATTTTGCAAATCGACAAACGAATTGCAAACTTCGTTCGTCTCTATTTTCACGGTTTAATTAAGTGAAATGTTAGTCGATCCATTGATTGTACGCTGTTTTTCTATTTATTTTTTTTTTTTATTCATTATAATCCGGCATTCTATATTTAATTCTTCTAGTTTAAAATAAAAAGGCACGGAAGAGTAGTTACTATATTAAAAAGTCTGATTGTCCAAATATCACTACGAACGGTAAATTGGTGGTTTTCGACAACTTTGTAAATTATAGCTGTAACTTTGCATTGTCGATGGAGATTATTTCAAATGTAAATTTTTAAAGACATACCATGGATATCAATCGATGGCTAACAATTATGCAATTGATCCACAATTGAGCGTCGCGCACGTTTTAACCTCGCTGTACACAACGTATTTAAGTTCGACACAACCGTTATATATATATATATATATATATATGTGTGTGTGTGTGTGTGTGTGTGTGTGTGTGTGTGTGAACTGATTTACTTTTAATTTTTATCTTATATATATATATATGCTCTACTCGCATAAAAAAGCAGGCGAGTGTTTTTAAATATAGTAGTGAGTAAATTGTATACCCTGGAATAGAATACTTCGTACAGATTTTGTGGATAATTATATGCCATTTAAACTCTAGCGCCCGCCCCTTCTGAAAGCTCTGCACTAAAAAAAAGAAGAGAAATAATGACAAAGTGCACGTACGCGTACAACTGTCATTGATTATCGTTGCTACATGTACCTATATATAAATTGAATTGCCTAATCATAATTTGACCTTGAATCTATATATCGGTCTATAGACACGAGCCCGCGTTCACCGATCTACACACACACACACACACACACACACACACAAAATACGGCATTAAAATTATGCACGAAAAACCCAAGAATCAGCCATTATATTAGGGAAAATCTGTACGCGGAACCGATTACCCCGGAATCATTATCCGTGCGGGTTTCAAATGGCAAGAAAAACAACGGACCTCTATATATATATATATGCACTCGCATCGAGAGCGTGCATCAACGGCGCAACCACTATATACATAGAGTGCTCGTGGTTCAAAAGTTTGCCAGCCGCGCAATTATATCCCTTAGAAATACTCGCATTGGGCGCAATTTTCTCTACACATGCGCGCATTTATACACAAAAGAAGTCACCTATACAGCCCTCGTACTCCGTGTATATATATATATATATATATATATATATATATATACACATATACAGAAACCCGTCCCAGATAATCCGACGCTCGCGACCGCCTCGTTTCGTGCGCGTGTCCATCATCGGGACTGCGCGGCCAGCTCCACGCCGTAGCCGCGTTGAAGCCGCTCGCAATGGTATCGCCCGGAGGTCTATCAACCGGAGTCTACTTATATAGATCGTAGGTCGATTCACGTAACCGCATCGGACGATGCGCGATCGATGCGCAACAAAAAAAAAAAAAAAAGAAATAAAATAAAAAAGAGAAAAAAATAAGAACAAAGGACACACAGAGATCGAGCGGTGAACCGTGCGACCCTGATAGAGTCTTGTATACACTAGTGTATATATATATATATATATATATATATATATATATATATATATATATATATATATAGGGCTCGCTTATACCTATGTATAGCTTTTAGCCTCCATGTCTCTCACTCCCTCCCTCTTCCTATCTCTCTCTCTCTCTCTCTCTCTCTCTCTCTCTCTCTCTCTCTATGCGACACGCGGGGTACGGGCGCACGCTGACGTAATTTCTCACGTGCCCGTGTATTATATACGCGTTTTATACATATACATGTAGGAGAAACGCGTAAACAGCGTTGGCTAAAAGCGCGATTTAAAAAAAGAAAAAAAATAAGAAAATGAAAGAAAGAAAAAGGCCTGCGCGAGAATCGAGAGTAGGAGGAGCGCGAGCGCGGTCCGTCTCGTTCTCAAAATAATTTCTTCGTCGTCTTCTGCTTCGGCGATTCCGACGGCCGGCGCGGCGCCTCGCAAGCCTCCATTGCGCGTGGAGGTACATACATGGTACATAGCGCAAATAGTACTTGGACCTGTGATTCAAATAGAATTCAAATATTGTCTTCATATTATATTTAATAAAAGTACATATTCCGTCGTCTGTCCCTTTGTTCATTTTAATTTATTTTTTAGCCTTATACGTAGAAAATTTGAATTTCTAATTTTCCTTTCGATAAATAGACGAGGAACTGAACCAGTCCCACGACTTTTTCACCCAAAAAATTGTCGTAAATCAGGAAAGTTCTGCATTAGTTCTATATCAATTTTAATTGAAATTCACTGACCAGATGGTAATGTTATGATCAAAGACTATTTAATCGCCTCTCGCGCTCAGCAATTTATTTAAAATCCATAAAAAACGAGTTTAATTTCAAATTTTGTCCATGTCACGAGTCAGTTTATTATATTGGGCCCGTCTCAAGGCAAACCATCAGAATAATCGTTCATAAATCGTCATCTGACATATAACACAATGATAGAAAGAACCATAATATAAATAGCGAACAATAAAAGGAAACTGTTGCTCAGTTATTCTCATATAGAAATTTTCTGTTTCCAAAGACTTATAAGAATGAAACTGCCCAAAATATAAAGGGTAGGAAATTATTATCGCATTTACACGGCAATTTAATACAATGTAATATCGAATATCATTCTATTTCTGAATTCAGTCAAATTTTATAATATTTTTTAATAAATATATTTGAGCAGTTTATATTTTCCTTCTTGAGTTCTTTTTAATAAAGAGTAGATCGAGGAGTAGATTTAAATTAAACTTATAGATAAATAAAAATAACTTTATTGAAATAATATTATTTGATAAACAGTAAAAAATTGATTTATTATAGAAATTATTTTTCATCCATTGGGGTTCAATATTGAAAAATTGTTGTTTTTATTTCCAAATTTTCATATGGGATCATGAAAAACGAATTTGTGATGCAACAACGTCGCTCAATCACTAAATATAGATAAATGCGTAAAACACAAATTTTACACATTTTTTCGTTGGGGACGGATTGTAGAGAAATCTAGAAATTAGCTTTTCGGAATATTTATTACTAAACCAATGAAGACAAAAATTGAATTCATAACATTTGGACATCTCGAAGTTATATGTAAAAACGTAGAAAAACAACACGTTATACCATCCCCCCTTCAATTTGTTCTTAAACGAATCCTAAAGTCTGCAACTTGTGTATTTACCAAGAAAATACAAAATCAATCGGTTCAGTGGACCGAGCTGCGAGCATTGATGAGTGTATGAGTGAGTCAATGAGTCAATGAGTATATTTGACATTCGCTGTTATATATATATATATATATATATATCAGAAGCAACAGAAGAAGAGTACGAGGGAAGAAGCACGTGGTTGAGCGCTACCGCAGCGGTAGAGAAAGAGAGAGAGAGAGAGAGAGAGAGAGAGCGACATAGCGACAGAGTGAAGGGGGGGGGCTATTATTTTCGACCCGAGACCACTCAAAAGGAGTCAAAGACCCGAAAAGGTGTCGGTTTATCTGCGTGCGTGCGCTCGCGCGTCGATACTCGAGCGCCCCGCTGACGACGCGCGCGCGCCGTCGAAACCTGTTGTACCCGCATTATATATATATATATATAGACCGAGTATACGTGCCGGATAGGTCGTGAGCACGCGCGCCGAAATCTCTCCGTTTCATGTATATATATATATATATATATATATATATATATATATATATATATATATATATGTATGTATGTATGTATGTATGTACACGCAAACATAACATGGAAGCGCAGGGAGTATGCGCCGGGGAGGGTTGACGCATGGAACGACGACCTCGATCGGATTATTATGCACACTTTGCATATACAGTGTATATATATATATATATATATATATATATATATATATATATATACACGCCAAGGGAGGCCGGACGCAGCTGGAAAAGCCGTTCTTTGCGCGCGCGACCTGTGCCGAGCTTGATGGGATTTTAATTGGTCGCTGGATGGCGGGGGGGGGGGGTCGAAAGCGACGTTCGAGGAAGTTAATTCGCGCCCGGCTAATTCTCTGCCCCGCTCGATTAAACGCCCCAAGCTCGGCGGGAATTATTCAAGCTGTATATAGATGGAGATACGTAAGAGGCGGCGCGAGGCGGACGGCGAAAAAGCGTGACGTAGAAGCGCGGAAACGTTCGGGAGTCGAGAGCTCCTTCAAGCTCGCGCGTTTCCCTTCGCAAGCGATTGTTTCCGCGGTCTTAAAATTATCCGCACAGATGCGTCTTTCGGAGATATGGAGATTTATGGGGAGGGGGGTGGGGTGGGGTAATCTCGTACAGTGCACTTCGATCGATAACTGCGCACGTCTGCGTTCGAGATTATGATACTGAAAATTGACGTGTGTACACGATTTGCAATTGAACACGAATTATCGGATTTAAATAAATAATACTAATGAACGTAATTAAATATCTGACTGAATTAAATTAGGTTTACTTTACGCACGCGCTGTGAATAATGTTAATTTAATGTATTGGCAAAGTGATAAATTTTTATTATACGAACAAATTGCATATATGATTAATTATATAATTATACATTAATTAGACTATAAATTTTAAGTAATTTTCCGATTGGGAAAAATGTATTGAAATCTGTAAAAATTTTACGAAATGGATGATTGCCATTTGGATGCTCTTGAAATGCTTCTTTATTTAAAAAACTAAAATTAATTTTTTTCAGTAAAGTGCAATCTGACAGTCCCCTTCGCGAGAACTCGTCGCGTCTGGAAATGACGACGTTTCCAACCACACCAGATCCTCTTGAGGAACCGAAAGAAAATCCATTAATGGAAATATATAAATTATTTCGAGGATATTTATCATCCTTTATTAATTTGAGTGGGTTTTAGAGAAGGGGATATGGATATATATATATATATATATATATATATATATATATATAATATAAATATTCGATAATAGTAGTTATCGTAAATTCCTCAAGAGGAGTTGGAGTTGCTGGACTCGTTGAAATTTTCAGATACGGAATTTTTCGGCGACGAATGCAGTCGACTTGTCCTTCGTTAACAAAATTAAAAGTTGATTTCTATAGCACTTCGCGTTCTTATACGGGAGTAATTATAACTAAGGACAGTACATCCGGCTGCATAATCATATATATTATTTAAAAAAAAAACACTGCAGGACGGATAAATATATGTGATAGTTAGTTTGTGGGTTTTTTTCTTCTTAATCCATTAGTAGATTGACGATAGGAAAATAATTAATCATATTGATTCGATGACAATTACAAAAACACTTTTATACAAAAATTACTGTCCGGCACATTGTAGAGTACGTACACTGTATATATATATATATATATATATATATATATATATATATATATATATATATATATATATATATACAATACCAACGTAACCTCGGCATTTAAGCAGTCTATATAATTAGTTTTATAAATAAGTTAGTTTTAATTGCGTTAGTTTATTTATAGCGAGTCCTTTCTCGTAACTTATTTGTAAATTAAAAAGCAAAACATTCCCTTTTTCTTGCAATCTCATATCAGAATTTTCCTATATCCTCGACAATTTTTATACATCAAATACATTAAACAGTCTATATAAATAAAGTCGTTTTATTTCACATTTCGCCAAAATAAATATTGGGAATGGTCATGCATTTTCCGTGTTTTTACAATAAATGTTTAATGCTCGGAGAGAGTAAAAAAATACCACACCAAGCTCGAAAGTAACGGCGCTGAATCAATATTTACTTTCAACGCTGGCAAACTCTTCATCGCATCCTCTGCGTTAAAGGGCAGCCTTGAAAACGGCGTTATCGATATCCGAGGAGATAATATGCCGAAAGGATTTTCAGCGATCGTTCGATTTTACCGGATAGCGGACGATCGACGTTCGAACATCGAACGACGGTTTTGGGCATGCGTTGGATTTTGCAAAAAAAAAAAAAAAAAACCGGGGGCGAGAGATACGTACGTGCGTGATAAATCATCCGTTGAAATTTCTGACTCGCTCGCTGGTCAGAAATTCACGATTAAAGAGCGACGTTTCGGGCTGTTTTGTTTGTTTGATTTTTTTTTTTCAACGTACGACCAGCGCAATTTTCGTTTAAAACCTACGATTCTTAACAATGAGCGCGAACGGATTTTCAACAAATGTAGGTCACCTTCAACGAAACCCCGTCAATTTTCCGCTCCTGACGATAGGATACAATCTTATTTGTTAAATAATTAAATTTCCGAGCTCGAAAGTGCGCTAAAAATAGACGGGGGGAAGGGGGGGGGACGGAGCGAGCTTGTAAAGCAAATTGTGAACAAATCGATTTTGAATATCGACGGATATATTATTTTGCATCGTTTTTCACTATAATATATCCGTATATGTCGAACCGTTTGTTATTATTCCATTCCATTTATTTTACAAACCAAGCGACTCTCGTTAAAATTAAGTCGTTGTTTAGGGGGTAATGCAGTTTTGAAATTTTTAAGCCAAATTACGCTCGAAAATTGAGAATTTCACGTTTCCAAGATTTCCATATTTGAATCCATTAGTAATATGTATAAATTTTATGCATTTTGACGTCAAGTTGAGACTATGAAACGGACTAAATTATATTCTGACGTGAGGCCTGTGCTTAGAGCATTTGCTTAATGCAACAAACTTTGTTTCGCTCAGCCATTAAAGTTTGACAAAGAAAGCATACAGAAAGATATTTTGCCTTATGCTGCTATTTAATAAATTCATGATATACAAGCTTGTTTCAGTATGAAATTGAAGATTATTCTGCTTTGTCTCTGTAATTATGATTTAAAAGCTAATATATTATTTATTTTTTATTTATTTAATTTTGAACGGATCTAACGATCCTTTTAAGTATGAAATGATAATAATAATAATAATAATAATAATAACAAAGGGCGTAAAATTTAACAATAGTAATGTGCATAAATTAACTTAATCTTTACTCTTATTTCTAAAAATTAACATGAATTAAAATAAATACAAAATGTTTGACCGTGAACAAAATTTCGTATTTGAACGTCATTAGTTTCCGTAATCCAGTCACATTTTTATTTGTTTTTAAATGCTCCAATGTGCGAACACAGAAGTATATTTGCGCGAAGTTTATTCCATAATCTTCAAATTAAATATTCTATATAGAATCATAATGTATGTACCTAAAACTTATTTATTTATTTATTGATTTATTTATTTATTTATATTGTCACACCCTCTGTCTCCGAAAGTAGTTTACAAATCAGATTGTATATAGACAAACAAGTATACATAGAGGTAACGATAATGTAAGCAAAAATTAGTAATGTATTCGTACAATTGTGAAGATAAGACCTATCTTATTAGTTAAGTATATATATATACATTTACAATACATATTATATAAAGAAATCAATATATTGAAATATAATATGCAACGAGATAAAATCTTTTGGGGCACGTTTGTATAATCAACAAATAGTTAGAATCGATGAAATAATGTCTTGTCATCTATGTAAAAAAAAAAAACGAGGCCTAATATTAGAACTAGTAGTATGAGATGAGCTAGATTAGGTCGAAAAAAAAATTGCGCTAAATATTCCTTAAAAATAAATATTTTAAATTAACAATAAGTCTAAATACTTTTTTTTCTTTAAATGTCTTAAAAAAATCTTCTGACCACGATGGATCGTTTGATAAGGGCTCATTATTCGAAAAGAGGCGCACGAGCTTGTTGATAAAGGATACCCGAAATCTTTCCTTAATCCCATCTAGAAATTTGCATGCGTGTTTAAAGCCAATTTGAAATCGTAAAATTCTAATTATTTCACATTCCACTACCTCCGCTTTATACTATAACGCAGAAGTATTTACGATATAATTCATTTTTATTATTGTATAAAATCAGGTAGAGTAAACAGTTACTAATTGTAGGTGCTTTAAGGTTAAAAGAAAGAACTTCTTAATATCCTGACGGAAAAACATCGTATTATTATAAATTATTTTTATACTAGCGTATCTGATGTCCAAAATCTATTTTGTCTTTCGTAATTACTAATGTAGTTAGTAATGTAGTTTTTTAATATCGCGGTACATACAGTTCAATTCAATGACGTATTTAAGTATATTTAAAAACGTTTCAAATACCTAAAATCTCTTGCTGAATTCCATCGAAATAAGTAGCCTTTAAAATTACCGTGAATTTTTTACGTTCCGCAATTTTTGTCATATCTGTGCATGATAGTATCGAGGGAATTTCGTTTAATATGCCAATACAACGTGCCTCGAACGATAACAAAAGTATCACTCGTTCGGACATTCGTCCGAAATCTGAAAACATCCGAAATTGTTCTGCATCGTTCGACAATTTAATCTTTTTGCCACTTCTTTTTTCCGTCTTCTTTTTGTTACAGGCTTGAGGATGCTGCCGGTCAGGTATCTCATGGCGATAATGGGATCAATCGGCCTTGCCATCCTTTACGGGTTCAAAGTAAATTTGAGCATAGCCATCGTGGCGATGGTCAACAATACTGCCGTCAGGGAGCTGGCGCACAATAGGACAGCTCAGCTCGTCAACTCCACTGTCAGAGTGCGTATACGTTTCGCGGACATTTAAAATTCTTCATCGTCGTTTATTTATGGCGACTGAAATTTTCAAACTAATCACAAATAACTTTTGATACATGTATATATATGTATCTATGTATATATGTATATGTATATATTAACTTAATAATAATTAAATGAAAACCGAGACTAAATCTATTAAAACATAAATGCAGTCTAACGAATTTCAAAGAAAAATCGCTTAAATTTTATGGCTATTATGAGTGGAAAGTCGTGGCTATCTTTCGATAAGAACGAGTCGAGGATTTCAAGTAGATAAATCAGAGTCTGGCGCGACGCGCTTATAAATATTGCGTGTCTGAATAAGATGCACTCAATACTTAATTACTTGGTGTACAAATGTACAAATATCACTTGGCCAATTTTCTATTATAAGTAAATTATGTAAAGAATTTTTTAAATGTCTTTTCGTTGTTTTTATCTTTTGGATTTTAAATTTTTGAAATTGTAGAAATACCATTCGCGCGATACAGAAATACAAAAACTTTCCTTATCATGTACTCGAATAAAAATTAATATTAAAGAGACTGTATCGTTCTGAGCGACGCTCGCAGAGGGACAATTTTCGTTTTATTCTTATAGTCTACCAGGGATCTGCAAGGGAAAAGAAAAACTTGGAATTCTATATATATATATATACAGACTTTAATTTTCTTGTTTTTCTAAGAGAAAATTTATTTTCTTATCCGGCTCCTTCTACTCCTCCATCTATAATATTAAAAACAATCGTATTGAGTAAGGGGGTGGAAAAGTTTGTCGACAAATATGTCGATATTTCCAACTGGCAAATTTACTCTTCCTTTATTACAAACTAAAAAACAACTTTAATTTTATGAAATTGAAGTATAGTCGTTTGTAAAGAAAAATGAAAAAATGTTCATATTGGACGTAATTTTCTTTTTTTAAATTCATTTACACAAAAATTTTTATACCTTAATTTCAAGTTTAGAATGCAATTTTAATCACAATTGATACTGTTACAGAAAAAATGGAGAATTTTCATAATAAGAATAGATAATGTCACAACTTTACAATTTCAATTGAAGTTCATAAATTTTATATATACCCCACTGTAATAAAAGACTAGAATTCCTAAAGATAGTTGAAGATGCATACAACCCATCTTTAAAAAAAAAGCCATAAACATTATATTTCGACTGTTTCCGACGTTGCGGTAAATTTAATCGAATCATCCCGACATAATCGCCAATTAACGCGAAGACGTTATTGAATTAAAAATGAGAATTTCTGAATTTGTGACGCGCGCGGAAAGGACGAAAATGATTCAATCGCAGACGTATAGCTGGCAATCGTAAATTCCACTTTTTCATTTTAATGACTTTGTAATTGTAGCCTGCCAATTACTCCGTCAATTCCATCGCGAATTAAGGCGGCACCTTAATGAAAGCCAATGGGGTCGTTTAGGACATTCGATGTGTACATATAGCCTTAACTGAACGATACTCATAAGCATTTAATTTTGACGTTTTCATAAATGAGGCACGAAATTTATAGTACAGGGAATACGAGACCTTCATATAAATTTTCAATGTCAATTATATTGACAATTTTAACTGATATCTTTTTTCTAAATTTTTCTAAATCATGCTCGAATTTTCATTCGAATTGTCCTTTTCTGTATTAAAATACTGTATTAAAAGGACCTGCTTGTAGATACTAATGGAAGTAATTATTACATCTAGGATGCGTGATTTAACGAACAAGTTTGTCGTTAACTTTGTCGCATTTATCCTTAGGGCCGGAAACCACTTCGACTGTAACGATAACTCTATCAGCTCGGGTCTAGAATAATAAAAATACCACGAAGCCACTACCGAGACGTTTTGTTTTTTTTTTTTTTTTTTCAATTCTCCATTATCTCGGTGATATTAAAAATTCCACTCTGCCCGTTAAAGCGCGTAAATTCGCGAATAAAACGAAAACTTCCATCGCGCTTTGGCGTCGTTTATTTCCGTTATGAATAAAGCGGCCCTCGAAGCCGATAAATAACGCTGAAAAATGTTAACCTCGGCTCGGAATCGCGTTATTTATTCAATGGCAATTTCATTCCGATCTATTTTTTTTTATTTATTTTTTTTTTGTTAACTTAAAAAAAATCTTCCCTCTTCCGAATACAAAATTTATCGCATCCACGTGATTTCTGAAATAATTGATAAATTACGATGTTTCTGGATCGTGCGTTTATTTCACAGTGAAATATTCGAAGGGCCCGTTGAAATACATCATTGGAATAAGTTCGATGTCATGAAGAAATACAAAAGGAAATCTATAAAATTTTCTTCAAAGAGATCGATTTTTCTAAAATTTCTCGCTTCGCAGGAAGCAAAAGCCCCGGCAATTTCAACTCTCCGTACAAAGCTCGACGAAAGCAATGAAAGCGCACTTTGCGAAGATAACGCATCGAAAGATTTCGCTTACCACCATCGTGGCCCATTTTATTTATTTTATTTATACACAGTTTGTTTACTTAAGTCGCACAGATCATAATAATTACATGATAAAGTATATAACCTGAAAAATACGTTAACTCTTATACATATATATATATATATATATATATATATATATATATATATATATATATATATATATATATATAACGATATATCACTTTCCGAGGCGTTGGCTCGAGTATCCGGGCACTTCCTTTCCACTTACCTGTATAAAATAGTCAGCGGAGCGTTCTCTATCGCGAAAAGAACAAATTGCTACGCGCCCACACACCTCACCCCCCACCACCACTCCCATCCCTCGCCATCCTTCGCTTCGTTCGCGTATACGTATATACACGTACACAAGTTCTCGCGTTCCACCCGCGCTAAGCCACGCGGGGCAACAAGTGCGCCTGCGCGCTGGGGGGGGGGGGATAACAATCAAAGCGCCGAGCAAGCGCGGAGGGGAAATAGTTGGATGTTATTTATTTTGTCGGTATAAAGAAAATATACGTGTAAAATTTACAAAGATAATAATAAAAAGTAAAACAATTCAGTAGATTGATGAAAGTAAAAACAAAAAAAACAGAGAAAGGGAGAGAGAGAGAATAACAATGATAATAAAATTTATATTTATGCCAAAATTTCAAAATCTAAAATGCACCCAAGAAATACATACAATTCATAAAATATAAAATAAATGTAGATACATTTATTGTAATTAACAGAAATATTGCCTTACGTTGATCATCCTGTGTTAGGGCTTCAAAAAATATATTACAACTTTTCAGTATTTTTTTTTTGTTTTTTGTTGTTGTTGTTGTTTTTTTTCATAAATCAAACATTGATAAAATATATATTGTAATAATTATATTTTTCGGATTATTAAAAAATTTCGGATCGTTTTATTTTTGTTTAAAAATCCAGTCGGCGGTGCGATTATTGAATGAAAAACAAAGAAACATTTACCGAGTGCCTGGACGATCGAATTTTCATTATTTTCCAAATAACTCGTGCATCCGTAATGCGTGCTAGCCACAGTGGTAGGAGCTGGCTTGTAAATGAATTTTTTGTATTTTCGACGAACGCGAAGAAATCCCGAAGACCGGCTGAATTTCTCCTCTCGTGTCATTCGGCAGCATGGTCAAAGGTCACGCTAATGTCGCTCGAAAAGCCTCATTACGTCCGAATAAAATCCTCTATCCTGAAATTGCCCAAGTGCCGAAAGACGACTGCGTTTTAACGATACTTATGAAAGTGAATTTAATCGTTTCCTCGTTACGTCTCAGCGAGCATTTACAAGATTCCAAATGTAAATTAACAAAAAAAAAAAAAAAAAAACGTAGCTTTCACATCAAGATAGAGAAAATTCCCGGATATTCGTGAATTAAGTCGCAACAGCTACTATAGTTACAGCAACTTCTTATCTCGGCGATTAAGTCAAACTTCGATTTATTAGAAGTAGGCGAGGAGAGTTTTTTTTTTTTTTTATAAAAAGGATAAAATCAAGCAGACAAAAACTGCGATCGTAGTACTAGAAAAGCTGCGGCCACTGTCGATGAGATAACGACGTTAAGAATGTTGTAAAGGATCCTTTAATGGACCGTGAAATGGACGATTAAGAATTCATCACTGAATTCATCACTGGACCACTGAGCGGGGCCAGCTGAAAGGAGAAAAAAAAAAAGGGGGGGCGGCGGGCAAATAACGCGACAAAAATTCTCCGTTCGCGCTCTGCGCACGTGCGCTCACGACCCCACTCACAATTCCTCAGATCGTCAACCTCACGCAGTCCACGTCGACCGGGGTGATCGGCCTGCCGTCTAACCTGAGCCTGCGCCCGGAGCCGGCGGCCACCGCCGACGGGCCCTTCGTCTGGGACGAGAGCCAGGTCGGCATAATACTGTCATCGTACTTCTGGGGCTACATCGTCTCGCTGATGCCGGGCGGCATGATGGCCGAGTACCTGTCGGCCAAGTGGGTGCTCAACGGCTCGATACTGCTCAACGTGCTCGCCTCGTTCGTGATGCCGACCGCCGCCGAGGTCCATTACGTGTTCTTCATCGTGATGAGGATCGTGCAGGGTATCGGTGGGGTGAGTTTTCGCTTCCTCCTTCTCTTTTGCTTCTTTTTTTTTTTTTTTTTTTTTTTTTTGTCCTTGCACGATCACGGTCGGAGTGTCCTTGTTTATAATAACGCAATGAGCAAAATAAAACGAAATGACAATAAAAATAATGCATACGTTGGAGTTACGGTAGAGGACAATCCGACTGCCCCCCCCCCCCGACACCTAAATTTGCCGTATCTTCGTTCCTCGGCGCGTCTTCGGGGACTAAACTTTTTTCTCTCTCTTTTTTTTCTGCTATTTTTTTTTGTTTGCCGAGGAGGGATGTGGTAAATTGTAGTCGCATGTGGGACTTGGGATGGGGACCTGGAACACACGGGGATTTCACGTATTACATATATATATAATGGGATGCGTATACGAGGTGGGGAAGCTTTTCTGCGCTTTTGTTTTTGTTTTCTTTATTATTATTTTTACTTTCATTCGTCATTTTTACACAATATTAATAATTATCATGAAATCAAACCATAATAACAAAATCACGTATTAATAAATCGAGAGAAATTTATATTAATATTCAGACCCATTTCTCTACACTGTAACATTTATCTACAACATCAACAGCTATGAATAACACGATAGAGTATATCGTAATGAAAACACATATTCATTAATATTTAGTATTGATTTTCGCAATTTCGGGACAACTGGGGGTCAATAAAGTCAATTATTCTTTTTCGAAAATTCCACTTTCTTGGAGCAAAAAATTGCTGTAAATATTAAATTTTACCATGGAAAAGATTTTTGTCTTTTAAGTGACAATGAATAGATTTGCACTTTATAGATAGCAATGGCCTCTGTTACTTCCATCGACAATAACTTTTTCGGATAAACAAAAAAAGTCCGTCCCTACATTCCGAAGACAAATGATAGATCTAAAAATACATTCCTCTAAGAAACGATCTAACTTTTCTGCCGATGTATACATTATCATGCCACAATACGTTACAAAAGTTACAATCCCTCGTGGGAAACGACTGTAGAAAAATTCGAGCGAAATCTTCGGGACGAAAGTTATCCTTTGGCTATATATAAAATTATACAATCTATACGTAAATTTGTAAATACAACGTTAGAAATTTTTGTCATCCTAAAAATCATTGCGCTAAAGTTCCTTAACGATCAAAAACATCATTATCTTTCATTATATAGTAAATTTGTCATGCTTCAGTAAAGTAAGTTATCAATAAACACATCTCGGTATAGAAGCCATTTAACCCCATAAATTCGAAGGAAATTCGTGAAAATGTTTTTCAATCCAATTTGGCAAATAGCAACGATCTATATATTGCCCGTATAATATAATATAATCCATAAGGCTAATAATAATATCGAGCACGCGCGCAGGATTGCGGATAATAATCGTGAGATCGAGCGTATAATCCTGTCGATGAAACGTCGAATATAGAGGAGTGGCGGGACTGGGACGTCAGTCACGGGGGACAAATATTTGTTCGTTTAAGCCTATCGAAGGATATTGACTTACTTGAACGTGGGACGGGCTTTCTTCGAAACGAAGAAAGAAAAAAAAAAGCAACAGCAAAAAAAAAAAACATCTGCGGCACTCTCTTTTATATTTTTGCCTTTTGCTTTATGGCTAAATTTACAAACGAGGTATTAATTATTTTTTTAATTTATCGATAAACTGTTGATAATTGAATTTATCTCGTGTTTAACGTTCTTTATTTTCATTCAACAGCTTATGCTTTATTAAAAAAGTTTAGCGTTGTTAACATTTAAACGTGTGTTTGAAAAAAAGTACATTTCGAAAATGTATAAAATCCAATGTTTTATTTATATATATAAACGAATATTTTTTTCCTCTTCCTTTTTTAACGGCAGCAAGTTTAATATCCTTCGCGACGTCCGTTGAATGCAGCACTAATAACATTTTAAATAAAGCAAAATTCCTCGTCTTCGCCATCGTGCGCGACGACGAAACTACATCGCTTACATATACAAACGCGCGCACACACACACAAACGCACACACATTTCCGCGAATCCCAATAAAAAGTTTCATCGTTCGCGGGAGTGGGATGGAGAGGTTGCGGGGGGAGGGGGGCAGCAATTTCTGAATGGCATCGGTTTTTTTTTTTTTTTATTCCTCATCCTCTACTTTTCAGGGTGTCAGTTTTCCGGCGATCCACGTCATGGTCGCCAAATGGGCTCCGCCGAACGAGCGGAGCGTTCTCGCCTCCATCGCCTACGCTGGTACGTAAACGCATTAACGTTATATACTGTACTGGATTTGACGTATATTTCGCTCCGCGCGAGGGAGCGGTGCTCTGATGCTGTTATATATATATATATATATATATATATATATATATATATATATATGCGCGTATATATATTCGTGGTCCGAAATGCTGGAAAAAGGAGAAAAAGAGTCGTGGTGCGGGCGGAGAGAGAAGGGGGAGGAAGAATAAGAAGACGAGTTTTTCCCCTCTTTTTATGATACCGAAACGATACTGAGCTGAAATTATTTTTCTCGTTTTAATTTAAAATACAGTTGTGTATATATATATTAAATATCGATCAGCGCCTGTCTCCGATGGCTTGTATTTCGTATGTTGAGCGTAGATTTCTGAACATTATTCAGACTCGTATATTTGTTTTTTTTTTCGAACCGGTATAAAAACGTTCAAAGCAAGGATCATTTAATTCTAACTTCTTTTGATATAATTTTAATTTTTAAACCTGAACAGTATCTTAAAATATATAAGTAAAATTGGAAATTGATAATTAAAGAGGGAAAATAGATTGATTGAAAACCCCCTTTATATAGTAAATTTTTTAATTCATATAAATATATATCTCTTTTTGATCGAGAATTAAACTCGTTTGCGATTGGTAACGATATATCGGATACATATAGTTACATTGTATTTAAATAGCGCATTCGGATGCATACATGCAGATGGAACAAATCACATGTTGTGTATATATTTTCGAGGCCAATCGCTACGTCACATCTTTAGCGATTAATCTCAATCCGATAATTATACGCTATGCCCCCCCCCTCCCACCAATGCCACGTGAATCTATTTCGACTTTCGCGTAAAATGATCATTCCGGAGTAAGGGGAGGCATGGGACGGGCATCTTCCAGCGCGACCCTATATATATACTATATTTTTCTATATTGATATCTATATTTGTTTATCACTGTTCAAATAGCTCCATTACAGCCCTCGATTTCCTTATATACGCGATACGAATGTTCCATCGATACCGTTCATAATATGTAAGTAGAACAGTGAGTATATATATATATATATATATATATATATATATATATATATATATATATATATATGGATGATTCCATGTCAACCAAAACGCACAAAAAAAGTTTTTGTCTAAAAATGTTTGCCTTCATCCCCTTAGCAATACTCCCCTTAGTTATACTCTTGACCATGAAAGCATCCAAAACTATCCAGAAACGCGATTTTTGCCAAATAAACCTTCTTTCAATTCTAATTTCGGTAAATACAGCGTTTTATGGAAAAAAAAGCATATGTAATTTGTTCAATGAATTACCGTCAATGATATCCCGAACTGTTTTGAAAAATTTAGATGGTTGTTTGTGAAAAACGTTTTAGCCCCCTTTTTGTCACATAATAGACGAAAGTGTTCTAAACATAGAAGGGGCAACATTTTACGGCTTCTATGACCTTGAAAAATGAATTTCACTTCGAAAAATACATAGGATATCAAATTTTTGGAGCGGCTCACTAATTCTTTTCAATTTTACAACGTTATTAGCAACGGATTTTTTTTTTTATCAAAATTCTTGACATTCATAAATTTCTTTTGACTCATATTTCTAACGTAAATTGAATTTTAAGGGTTTTTACATTTTCATTGTCTCTCATGAATAGCAAAAGACAATCATTTTTCAAATTTGAAAATAATTTTATTTCGTTAAAATTCAAACTTTTCTAAAATATTCATACAGAATTTTATTGTCTTGAAATTCTTAGAAGTATTATTATCAATTTATATTACAAAATTAATTTAAAAAATCGTTTAAATTTAAATGAGAGGAATTTACAAAGAATTTGAAAAGTTAATTACTGATGCATTACTGTTAAGATTCGGTAAGGATGAAACATACCTTTTTAATTACCTTTTAAAATTCCTTTGTGAAATCCTCTCATTTAAATTACAAATTTTTTTTTATAATTTATTAATATAAATTGAGAATCATGATTCTTCTAACAATTTAAGGACATAACATTTTGTATCAAGTTTTTGGACAATGTCGCGTTGTTATGAAATCAAAGTTCTTGTGTTATTCATTAGAGGCAATTAAAATTTAATTTATTAGACGACATTAGATTCATTTTTTTCCCTTAAGAATTTTTAAGTCGAGGTAGTTTATTTTATTTTTCTTAAAAAGTCTAATTTTGAATTAAATCGATGGATTTAGCCTTGTAAAATCCTATTAAACGCGGATATTTTATTTGAAACCAGGCAGCTCAATGGTACTTTCGCGAAGAAAAAAAAATAAGCCTCGATGAATTAATGAATTCTAAAGATGAAATTTACGTCAGATTTATGTCGGAGCATAAAAATTTAATAATGACCTGATTTACGTCTTTTAATAAAACCGACGAATTCGTTAAAAGAATAGCAGGGTAAAACTGAAAGTACTCAGTGTGCGCGATTTTAAAAATTTTACATCCAACGTATTCATCAAGAAAGAATAAAAAATTTACGGTTTTTCACTTTGACAAAAAATGATTCTTAATGGACACATCGATACAATTTTCAAAAGAATACTCAGGAAATTTCCTAAAGATTATACGTTTAAGGTATTTTTTATTCAGAAACGTCGTTTCTCCGAATTTTTAGAGTCGAAAAATTGTTAAAAAGTTTAGAAGCATCAAAAAATATTTCAAGTAAGCGTTCCTTTGTAAAGCTTATATATACGCATTTGGATCGAACTTTGGTCCAATCACCGATCCCTGTTCATATTATCCTTGGGGATAAATTGGTTGGGCGGAGGTTTAAATTGTTTTTTTTTTTGTGTGTTTAATCCTTCTTCTTCTCAACGACGCACTGCGTTTTCGTGAATTGATAATGGCGAACGAGAGGCGCGAAACAATATCAAAAGACGAGGAATATCGAAAGACGAAAATGAGCCACTGGCGCTGGCCCGAGCGATCCGTCAACGAGCGCCCCCATCGACAGGCACACATACGTAAATAAACACTTTTCTCCAATCTGTTTCGTTAATTTTTATGAAGGCACCGCCCTCGGCACGGTCATCTCGATCCTGCTCTCGGGCATCATAGCCGCGAACCTCGGCTGGAAGTGGGTCTTCTACATCGAGGGCCTCCTCTGCCTGATCTGGTGCACGGCCTGGGGCATCATGATCCAGGACTCGCCCGAGCAGCAGAGGGTCCTGATAAGCAGCGCCGAGCGCGAATACATAATGAACTCGCTCGGCCAGAGCAAGGAGTCGCACAAGATGGTTCGTACGTGCGTGTGTGTGTGTGTGTGTGTGTAGATGAGCTTTTTCCTTCCTCGCTCGAACGTACACACGAGCTTGTTTTTTCTTTTACTTAAAAAGGCTTCGGATATATAGATATACACATCGGACATGTAAAACAATATCGCTGACGCATATTTTCAGATTCTCCGGCTCGGGCGGACGATGCACTTTATTTAAATATTCAAATATACGCTCGACAAAAGAAAATTGCTGTCTTATATATATATATATATATATATATATATATATATATATATATATATATAAATTGCAGACGAGATCGGCGCGGATGGATTTAAAGTTTTGTATACGCATCGTCCGGGATAAAGCGAGCTTCCTCGATTAATGCGCGCGGATTATGAATTTTCGTCGAGAGTATAGGCGATAAATCTGCATTAAATTTGACGCGAGTAAATGAAGCTTAATGGGGATTACTTGTTAATTTCGCGATTCTCATTAATTAGGTCTACGAACTTTTTTTTTTAACGCTGTGTTTTAAAGTACTGTTATGAAGTAGTGCAGGAAAATCTTTTTAGAATCTATATTTTTTTCTAAACTTTTTATTAAGAATAAAAAAAAACAAACTAATTCTCTATGCGAAACTTATACTTAATACCTATATATTATACTTTTATTAGCGTGCGTCGCCCTTCAATTTGACAAATTTTCCTTAACAAAAGTATACAACTACATTTACTCGGCCGCATGACGCGCAGTTAATACATAGGTATACCATCTGGGCCAATACCAATTTAACGCTGGTTTACAGAAGCTGTCATCGGTGCCGTGGTTTCAAATTCTCAAGTCACCGCCGTTTCTGGCAATTTTAGTCGCTCACTTCTGCAGCAATTTCGGCTGGTACATGCTGCTCATCGAGCTTCCCACGTTCATGAATCAAATACTGCACTACGAATTGAGTAAAGTAAGTATCGCCCTAATGCCCGTCGATTGTACACGGACGAATTGTCATGGATCATCTATATATATATATGTTGACACGTAATCCTTCTTATTTTGCAGAACGCGTGGCTTTCGGCACTGCCGTTCTTCTGCATGTGGATATTCACCCTTCTCCTGAGCAAGCTGCTCGTGATCATGCAGGACAAAAATTGGATATCCGTCACGGTGTCGAGAAAAATCGGAACTTTGTTTTGTAAGATATTAATTTGAAAATTGTAAAACACGATCAGACGTTTTTCTTTTTTTTTTTTTTACCGAACTGTTTTTTGACGCATCTCAGGGTTTTTAAATTTTTCGAAAACTTTGTGCCCTATAAAAAAAGTGCCATAAATACAGCGAACAATACTCATACTGCACAGATCTTATCTGTACTTTTTTCACCGAATCCGTCACTTTGATTTCATTTTCTATCCGGTTATCGATAAGTGTTACGCAAAATTTTATCCGCAATAGTTTGCACATATGACTGTAAAAGTGTTTTACTATGGAAATGGCCTTCAAATCTTTTTTGACGACACATGCATACGTTCGCTGCTTTAATTAATAAAACTTTTCGATTTCGAGAAAAGAAACCCGATGCATGAAAAAGACCGTAGCGAATGGCAAACGAGCCCAAATACATTAATAATCCTGTATATTAAAACGAATTTAGCGTCCGCGATCCCGATGTTCTGCCTGCTCGGCGTCTCGTACGTGAGCGACAAAAACATGGCGGTCGCCCTGATGACGATAGGAGTCACCTGCATCGGCGGCATGTACTGCGGCTTCCTGGCCAATCACATTGATCTGGCCCCGAATTTCGCCGGTACGCTGATCGCCATAACGAACACCGTCGCTACCGTGCCGGGATTCATTGTGCCACTCCTCGTCGGCAACTTGACGCACGGCAACGTGAGTATATTATGCAAAGTACCGTTTGTATATATATATCGATTTATGGAAATTTCGAAGTTAATTAAACGCTCTACACAGAAGGTACGAATAATATTCCCCATCATAAATAAACGATTAAGGATCATGATTGCATTGTTCTCTCATATACATTAAAATTGAGTCTAATTAAAAATGTATAAATTCTTTTAACAATTTTTCCCATTCAAT
Source organism: Sycobia sp. Sy_11 (assembly GCA_018907035.1). Taxonomy (NCBI): domain Eukaryota; kingdom Metazoa; phylum Arthropoda; class Insecta; order Hymenoptera; family Epichrysomallidae; genus Sycobia; species Sycobia sp. Sy_11. Next base: position 320,242 of record JACCIC010000138.1, on the reverse strand, counting down.
ACATAAAACTTTTTTCAATTATAAAGTAATATTGAAAAAAAATTTCTGCTATAATAACGAGAAACCGATACTTGTTGATCTCTTTGCTTATTACTTATAAGCAATGTTATATAAACTAATTTATTATTAATGTTTTATTAATATTACTATAATTATTTCTTTTGTCTACGTTACTAATAAAATTAATCGATTAACAGTAATAATTATGAAAATACAAAAGTTTTTTATAATTTTATAAAAATTTTTATTATACATAAACATTTTTACACAAAAGTTTGTTCTATTTACATATTAACGCTAATTTTTATTTACAGCAAACCATTGAGGCTTGGAGAGTCATATTCTTTATGACGGTTGGGTTGTATATTATTGAAATGCTATTTTACAGCATGTTTGGAAGTGGTGAAGAACAGCCGTGGAATAAAATTAAAACTTCAGATGTAGAAAGACCAGAGCAAACAGTTCCTTTAAAAGAAGCAAGGCATTAATGGATCATATAATTTTTACATGAAACATCGTTATGACAAAAGTCTTTCTTCTAAATAAATCATCTGTAAATGTCCCAGAAAAGAGAATTTTGATCACGTTCATAACAAAAATAGAGAAATATTTGCGATTAATATTTTATAACGAAAATAGTTAGACATAGTACTATTATTTCTTTTTTCTATTTATTATTAAATAAGTTTATTCAATAATTAAGTGAAGTACAAACATATTGTATTTATATTTTATATTAATTTAGGAAATATGTATGCGTTAAGGGACATTTATTTTCGACAATTTTTTTTGAAAAATCTAAAAATTTAAGACTTGTAATTATTTATATATAATTATAAGAAATTTGTACATTAAGTCTATAAAATATAATTTAGCTGAATAATTTTAATATTTTTTCACTCTTTTGAAGTAATTTCATAATTATGCATTCTAATTAAAGAGAACAACAAAGATGTGTATTATATAAAGTTATGTAATAAAATAAAAAATAAATATTAAAATTTACTTACTTCATTTTCTTTTATTGAATTCTAATCATTTTGCAAAAATACATCGGACCCCAGTTCTTATTTTTTGAAGGAATCACGATATGGCCAAATTTTAGTCCAAAATCTCCAAAGTTATACAAGAATTTTAAAGGCTCCAAGGAAGGCAGTTGGTCTCTAGAAATAAAGTTTATAAACATAACATTGACAATTTAAAACTGTATTGTTTTAAAAATTTGACAAAATTTAAGAGTAGCCTACATCACTTTGAAAAGAACATTGGATTCTTCAAACGCTGTTTTAAGAGCCATGTTAACAACGCCGTCATTTTGGATAGGACTCAGAGAACATGTCGAATACACTACTGTACCACCAAGTGTAACAAGTTTAAGTGCATTGCTAAATATTAAAATATTCAAATTCATTTAGTAACTGTTATATATATATATATATATATATATATATATATATATATATATACACACACACAAAAATTATTTTTGAAACTCACGTTAATATTGCACTCTGTAATTCAGGCAACCTTAATCTTTCTTTTATTCTGGATCCTTTGAAAAGGTTATTATCGGTTTCATGAAGTACATGTCTGTCTGTTGTACAAGGAACATCTGCCAATATCTTAGATACAAAGGAAATAGTAATATTTGAATAACATGTAAAATAAATTTACTTCACTACAATTGTCTAGATTATTTTTTCTCACTTAGTAGTAGTTACTATACCTTATTATAAATATTTTTATGTTCAATATGTCTGGCATCACCTTCTGTAATCATTAACTTTTCATCTCTATTTAGTATATCTGGAATAATCTCGTTCATAAATTTATATATTCTATTTACTCTTGATTCTTGAAGATCATTGGCTGTAACTAATCGAGGATATAACGATTGAAGTGCAAGTAGAGTCTTCCCACCAGGAGCAGCACACATATCTAAAACTACATCACCAGGTTGCAAATCTAATGATAAAACAGGAAAAACTGAACTACCATCCAATAAAAAATAATCTGTAATAAAATATATTTAAAATTATATTATCTAAAATATTATTTCTTTTAATATTATATATTTATAAGCATGTTACATTTCAATTCATTTACCTAGAACCTCTGTCGATCCTATATTAGGTTTTGGAAATTTAGTAAAATTACCTTGCTCAAAAACATAAAGTAAAAGATGTTTAGGAATATTTAAAGAGTATTCCTTTTCAACTTTTATTGAAAAATTGGCACCTTGATTATAATACCCATAATGTTCAGATTCTAAGATAAAATCATCCATACCTGTCACAAGGAATAACTTTCAATAAAAAGTAAAAATATTACATGATGAATAAATATACCATGTCATATAATTCAATATATAATAATGAAATAAATTTACATAAAAAGATACCTTTCATTTTTGTTGCAGGTATATATTCGTACAATTGAGAAGCTGATAGACCTAATGAAGACTTTATCAGGCGAGGATCTTCAGATACTTTTTCGATATTTGCTTCAATAGATTGAAGTTTCACTGGACTAAGAGAATTAGTTACCTCTACTGTTTCTTCAGTATTTACAAGAATTTTATCTGAATTAGGATATATTGACTTTTCAGTTTTTTTATCTGCTACTATCTGATCCAACGTTTTATCAAGTCTATCGGATTCTTTTGCACGTTGATTCTTTTCCAATAATTCACTTTGATATTTCAGAGTTTGTTTTGATGCATTATAAATATGTTGAAGATTCATTGCACCCAATGCCTTGAATCACAAGAACTTTTAATAATTGAATTTATATTCTAGTAAAAATATAAAATTATAAATATTACCTCTAGTTCTTCACAGATTCTTTCAGTATCACTGTAATTATTGATAACAGCCACATATTTAGGCTGACTTTCATGCAATGCTGACCTAATATTTTTCCAACTTGCTCCATAAACTGCTTTATAGAAGTCATCAAAATGTTCAAGTGCTTTCGCAGTACTTGGTTTTTTTTTTCTTAATATCGACTGTACATGTATATTAGAAAAATGATGAAAAAATGTAGATCTATTTATCTAGTAAAACTTGACTATTTAATTAAAATTTTAAATTTTACCCAGTGATGAGGTGGATTTTTATATCGTATTGGAATTTTGAGCAAATTATTTATTTTGAGATTATGGAATAAACGCCTCATTTTAATTCAAAAGTAATGCATAAACAAGATCGTTTGGTGCAATACTTGAAATTCGCTAAATGTAATTCTCTTATAATTATACTCACTCACGTGTATTAGGTTAAATACCCGGCGCCGAAGGCGCATGAATTGTATTTGTAAATTGTAATCTTGTAATTGCATAAGTATGTGATTTTAATGTAACATATTTGTAGCATAATTGTAACCATGCAGAGATATACTATATAAAAAACAGTGGGTGGCTGTCTGGACACGGTGTGGTCTAGGCTTGGCTTGCATCTGGCCCACGGGCACAACGGCCGACGAAGGGGCACAGGGCATTTAGTGAATTATGGAGGGGGACATTTTGAGTACCACCTGATACCACGAACACTGTCTCGTGTAAAGGCGCCAATTTGAATCTAGATTCAATCTACAAATATTAAAAATTCCACACCCCAATTGAAAATGCTGTATATAATTATTACAAATAAACATATGTATTATCTGTTTTGGTATTTGGATTTGGTTTTATTGAAATCACCGTAATTAGCCAAGGATATAGTTCTAGTTAACTTTAAGGATATTATTTAAAAGTTGTAAAATCTTACTAAAAAAATGAAATTATCCAAATATGGCTAAATAAAAATAGCCTTGCTATAATTATCGATCAAAAATTAATTATTTAAAAAAAATCAATTTTTAAGTAAAAATTTTTTTATATTAGTTATGTGAAAACAAATGAATGCAGTTTGAATTTTTGAATAACACAATTTGGTATTAAATCATTAGTTTATTGTAATTTCATTTCCATTCGAAAATTAATTATTTACGGTAAAAATAATACCAACGCGATTTTAAAAACATAGAAATAGTTATTAAGCATAAAATTATAGAATAATACATATATACGTGAAAGCGTCTAAAGCATATCAATGTATAATAAAATATGATAGCAAATAATTAAATTTGAAATGAGGGGAATAAAGCCATGATAAATATTTAAGTTTCTTCTTAACAGTGATAACTTTGTTATTTATATCTGCAGACTATTATATCACATAAATAAACAAATATTAATCTTTTTTATTCGCTTTAATAATTTGTAACAGAGCGAATTCTATAATTTTTCATAGAATGTGGCTAATCGATATGTGGCTAATCAACGGTCAATACATGATGTATATTTATTTTGTATCCTTAGAATTATAGAAACATTCATCTTATTTCCATTGCACTCTTGAAAGAGCGCGCATGCCCAAAATAATGCTATTGATCTGCTCTTAGATCTGACTCAAAATGGCGGAGCCAATCATGCAAACAGATTTGACGGCGGCCATCATCAACTTCGATCGCGGGAAGTTCAAAATGTCTGTATGTGCAATTACAGGAATTTTCAAATATGCTGGAGACACAATATTAGTTTACTTTTCTTCTCTTTTGAATAAAGGAAAATAATCTAAATTTAATTTTTGTACTATTCGTGTGTGCTCGTAATAAGTTACTACTATGGAATCGATTTATTATTATTATTATTATTATTATTATTATTATTATTATTATTATTATTATTATTATTATTATTATTATGATTATGGTTATTGTTGTTGTTGTTGTTGTTGTTGTTGTTGTTGTTTTAGTAATAACGGGCGCTAGAAAAAGCGTTTAATTAATATTGAATTTTATGATATGTTCTAAAGGAGATGTAATGAGAAGTTTCTAGTGTAGGTATTTTTGAGTTGCTTCATTGGCAGTTTGTCTCTGCAATTCATGACACAACAATTTCGATTTATAATAATGTTACAGTTGTAGCTGATAATTACAAAAAACACATATTTCTCAAATATATTTTCTTGCAATTTCATTAGTTTAAAATATAAAAGATCTGAACAGCAAGTTATTATAATTGGGGAAATTTCCGCGATTTTGAATTTAAATACGCGAAGAATGCATTAAGCTGAAAATTACTTTATTGGTGAAATAATATTTTTATAAATTTATAGATAATGCAACTTTAAAAAAAATTATTCCGTTTTCTTCAGCGGCGCTATAAAAGCGAAAAATACAAACTCTGAAGCGGTTTGTCACATTGATCGTTTCGAGGACCATAACCCGACCAATTGCCAAGTATAACAATTTGTTGGAATATCGAATCCTTTTTTAAAATTCGTGTTAAAAAAAAAACCGGATTTTCTTTATTTCTTTATTTTCTGTCAAATTATTTCCAATTTAAAGCTTTCGGAATTTCGCTGTCTTAAAAATCTTTTCGCTACAATATATGCTTATAAATGAGTAGCTGCTTGATGCTTCCCTGATCAATCATTTTCTGCGAAAATTGACGCATCAGCATGGTTGACAATAGTAAGAATAAAGCTACCGAATATATTTACATTCGACGGCGTACATGTAAAAATTTATAGATAATAAAATCTTCTTATAGATTTAAATTATTGTATTGCTGATTGAGTTTTTAATAGATGATTAAAGTATTAGAATTTCCAGAGCTACCAAAATCGAGACATATACGTTTTTACTATTTCAACTTTTTACACGTCGCCGCTTAACTACCTACTAATTCGAAAGTCACCGTTTTATTTGAACAAAAATTAATTTAATAATAGATGTATTTTAAAAAAAGAACATATACTTCCCAATCATTTCACGTACTTGATTAAAAACAAAATACAATGTATAATAAAGCGGTAATGATACCGAATAGAGCAATATGTTAAATTTCGTCTATAGATCTGCATATTGAATATAATTATGATTTCGCATAAATAAAAATGCGGAATTCGTCATATAAATGTTTATGGAAAATAATAATACAAAATATACATTTTTTCAAACTTCTATTATTTCAGATTTTAAATTTAATTATTACACGTGTAAAAAATATAATTGCTGACTTCTTTGTCGAGGTCATTGATTGATTACGTCACAGGCACAACAGCCTCTTTTAATTCGAATGAGACTTTTAATAATATTCATTTTAGTTGTTTTGATGAATAAAGTTAAATGTAATAAAAGGCAAAAAAAACAGAAAATCAGAAGAATGGAGAAACTTTTTTCAAAATGATTTAATAAAAAAAAAAAAGAAATTGAGTTAATTATTTAAAATGCTTACCTTACTTCACTTTACATCTTTAATGATTATTACTTTACTTTCAGTCGTTACATCAGGTTTAGCGATTAGAATAAAATTAAATTTCTTGTTTGTTTTTACAGTGATCTCTTTCGGCAGAACAGCGTGTCGAAATAAGTCATACTTTTATGTTGAAAAATGTTTCTTTATTATCATTACTATTTATTATGAAATTATAACTTATTCTAGTAAGCATTTAATAAAGTCAATGTATACATCTGATATTTCAATTAAGCGAAATCGAAGATGTATAAGGCAATGTTACCAGCCCTTTCACGCGTCCAAATCATTATTATAGGACAAAATTTGTAAAACAGTTAATACAATGAAAAAGATTTTTGTTTTTGCATCGCGAAGCGATAAAACGAAGTCTTTACGATATTACGTTTGCTCAAATATATTATCACGACGGATTTTCCCCCGACTCGCACTACTTACGATCAATTTTCGAACTTGCCCAAAACTCGCAAAAAGCCAATGAAAGAAATTTTGCAGGAGGTGAAATTATAAGCGCGTATAAAATATTGGCCTATCTATCCTTTTTAAAAACGAAATCGTTTCTGTCGAAACGCCGGACCGCGCAATTTGCGCAGCTCATTATTTCCGTCTTCGGCAACGACTATGTATTATATATATATATATATATACTTGTTCGAACAACTTCTTTTTTTGCCATAATAATAATTAATTTAATTATAGATCTCTTCGTGCCTAAAGTATAATCTTACGAGTAATTACATCGTCCGCTCACTCTTTTATGATAAAAAGTCGAAAGAGAACGAAAAACGAAGTCGCGAATTGTTCGGAATCAAAGAAAAAAACGGAAAAATAAAATATAATACGTATGTCGACTGTTGCTTAACAAACTATCATATCTTTTCAATCCGTTTCAAAGTCCTATTTAAACGTCTAGTCTGTCCTCCTTGTTAACCGTCGCCCCCGTAGAACCATCTACGGTTATTGTTTAATAAAAAAAAAAAAAAAAAAAAAACTACATAACAAATCTCGGCTCGCAATAAAAGTAACAAAAGTATACGTAGCACGATCTTTTTTTAGTCGCACAGAGTTGAGAACGGGTTGGATTCGCAAAAAAAAGAGCTCTCTAGGCGCCCCCGCAGAGCGCGCGCGCACAGATGCACGCGCATATATATATTTATGTATATATATATATATCCACCGCCCCCTCATATAGTGGATTTGGCTGGTTTTGGAGAGCGCCCGCGCATGCATATATCGGATAAAGCAAGGACTTGCGCGAATACTATATATATATATATATATATATATATATATATATATATATATATATATATATATACTCGGTGCAACGCGATCGGGGAAGGGGAACGCTCCGCGCGCACGCGCTCGTGTGTACAAGTAGAAAAAGACGGATGCGAAGTGGTAGAGGGAAAGAGAGAGTGGGAGAGGGGGAAGAGAGAGAGGGAGGGAGAGAGAGAGAGAGAGAGACAGAGATAGAGAAAGAGAGATGCAACTGTGCAAGAGTATAATATAGAAATACGCTTTTGTGTGCATGCTTTACACGCGTCTGTCGCTATATAGGTGCTGCGCAGCTGATAGTACGCCGACGCCGACGCCACCGCCGTCGTCTGCATCGGTACAGTTGTGTTGGGGAAAGAGAATATGCGAGAGAGAGAGAGAGAGAGAGAGAGAGAGAGAGAGAGAAGGAGAGTCCCGTCGCCCGCATATATATATATATATATATATATATATATATATATATATATATATATATATAATAGACGAAGCAACACATGCGCGGATCGAACTGACAGCTAGCTAGAAGGAGAAAAAGAGAGAGAGAGAGAGAGAGAGAGAGAGAGAGAGAGAGAGAATGAGTGGGAGCGGAAGAGAGAGAAAGAGAGAGAATGAGAGAGAGATAGGGAGCACGAGTGAGGGAGAAGGAGCGAGCGTGTATACAACGCAGCGCTGCTGCACCGAGCCGAGCGCCTCCGTCGCTCGTTCCTGGCTCTATTGTTGACAGTAGTGTCCTCGGCGTCGCGAGCCGCACACACGCACGGGGCGCGCGTTCACCGCAAAATCGTCGTCGATCGGGCGCTTTTTACACGCAGGTACAGCTATACAAGTATATATAGTGCGCGCGTCTTGCGCCCCCTCACCTTCCGCCCTTTTTCCCTGTTACTCCCATACCAAGTGTATATTTGCCGCTGTCAGAGGGCTCCTGGATTACCGCCACCCACCCCCCCCCCCGCCCTGTCACCCGCCCTCCTCCCGCCCCGTCCACGAACGCACGACCACCACGCGACGGTCCAGTGCACGCAGTGCGAGATAATGCATTTTCCGTTAAAGAGTTACGTCGTGAACGTATTGCAAGTCAGGTGCGTCCGTCGCGCGTCGGGGTAGCCGCGCCTTCCGGGACAGAGGGGGGGGGGGAGAGAATTGCGCGGTGAGGGATCGCGGAGTGCGCGCGCGTTTATCGCCTCGCGCGACGACCTGTTGTTCGGGGTCGGTTCTCGTCAATGCTCTTGCTCGCCTCTAAGTACGCGTATCTCATTATTACGCGGCACCGTTCGTCGGCGGACGCGACGATGCTGCGGTTCATCAAAATAAAAACAAAATAACAATAATAATAACAGCAGCAGAAACAAAGAAAAGAAAAAAAAGGAACCAGGAAAGAGAGCCGCGAGCGCTCGCCTCCTCCTCTACATAATAGTACAGACCGGGGCGAGAGCTACGGAGAGAAAGAAGGAGAAAGAAGAGGAGAGGGAGAAAGAGAGAGAAAAAGAGAGAGAGAGAGAGGAGGAGGAGGAGGAGGCAGTCGCCGCGACGCGAGCGATGCGCTCCATATTGATCCCGTGCCGCTGATGCTTCTTCTTCCTCCTCTTCTCGCTCGCCACGGTCTATCCGCGCAATGCGAATAATAGTATGGGAGTCGTCGTCTTGAGTCGTAAGTCCAACACGCACTCTCGTGCTCCTCTTTCTCTTCCCTCCTCCATCACCCCTCCCCCCGCCAGCTACCGAACAGCGCTTTATAATTCAGGAGTCAATAAAGCGGTGAATATATATATATATATATATATATATATATATATATATATTATATATATATATATAACATGAAAAAGTCCTCGGCGTCTAGATCGTGGCCGAGAACCTCACCAGTCATAGTGCTGTATAATATAATATAAAAGTCCGATCGACAACGAGGATCTTATAACATTGCAACCCCTTTTTCAGAGTCGTTTGTATGTGCGTGTTGTTGGCATATATACACATATATACACGTTGCCTTTGTCCCTTTAATAATTGGGAAGTCTCTCGTTCGTTCCCCCTTTAACGCACCCTCGCCTCGCCTGTATATATATATATATATATATATATATATATATATATATATATATATTTCTATATACAAGCAGTATATATTTTCACCGTGACTTATATACCGTACATTTTCAATACTTTTGTGTGTGTGTGTGTGTGTGTGTGTGTGTGTGTGTGTGTGTGGGCGCACGCGCGCGTATGTATGTGAATACGAGCAAAGGGCATTTCGGAGAACAATACCTCCACCCGCGGTGGACCTGCAGTGCAGGCAGTCGTTAACAAAAGTATCATTATTGTTAAAGCGTCGGTCCACGGTACACTCGACGATTGTATATACATGCGCATGTGGTCGCGATTGTGCGCGCAACGCCGCGCGCGGATTAGATTTCGGTGACGAAAAGATTTGCTGCGACGTACAGCGGCGCATTTGGGGTGGCCGAGGCGTGACACATTTCACACGAGTTTTCCTCCTCCGTCTCCCGGCGAGTCTTAACAAAAAAAATGCTTACGAGTGTGTATGTATGTATGTATAATTAAATATAATGCGTTAAAGGGAAGAGAAAAGGTGTGACAGACACATACGAATCTGCTGACTCAGGATGAGAAATCGTAGGCGTATATCACGGCTATATAGCCCGGGAGAGGTGCGGATCTAAAGAAAACAGAGAGAGAGAGAGAGAGAGAGAGGACCTTTTGAATATTACGAATTATATATTGTTTTTTCCGGAACTATACCAAGTCTACTATGGAAAACGGTTAAGTTTATATATATATATATATATATATATATATATATATATATATATATATATATATACCTAGATTAACAAGTAACGCTCCTTGAAACGGATATTACCTGAGCCACACTCTCGAGTAACACATAGGTACACACATACATGTAGCGAAACGCACAGGGACTGCGTCATTGTATATATATATATATATATATATATATATATATATATATATATATATATATAACACGTACACGTAGGTTACGCTTCTATTACTCCCCCTTTTCCGTTCGCTATATATATATATATATATATATATATATATATATATATATATATATATATATATATATGCAAGCATACGCATTTACGCGCTCGTAAACTGTACACCAGTTCCCTCTAGCTCCTATTCTCTCTCTTTCTCCCTCTCCCCCTCTCTCTCTCTTTCTCTCTTGTTCTCTCCCTCTCATTCGCTTTTTCTCTATATCTATCTTTATCTGTTTAAAAAGCCCGTGTGCGTCAGAAACACCTGAACCTTGCATCGTTTACAGGTAGAGAGCGCAAGTGTATATATACGTGGACAACCCGTATACACCCCCGTATATATATTGAGCGATTCGCCGAGTCCTTTACACATATTTACGAGCTACTTACTTTATGTATCTAAATATATATATATATATATATATATATATATATATATATATATACACAATTATTTAGTTCCCGTTCTTGGTTGATCAACAAATATATGTTTAATAATTGTCCTACGAATAAGGCAATGAGCAGCTCCATATGGTGCCCTTCTACGCCATGCTCCATCTCTCTCTCTCTCTCTCTCTCTCTTTTGAAGAAGAGCTCACTCTTACTCTCTTTCTCTTTATCGATATGAGGATATTGCATGCATACATATATAGATATGTGCAACCGAACTAATGTGGTGCTCTCATACCAAAAGTATTGAAAAGAGATCAATTATTAGATGTAAATTTTTGAGATTCGGCACATGCGGCTAAATATATGATCTCTTATTCATTTTTTATAATTTGCTCATTTTTGCCCATTTTTCCATTATGCGTCCTCATTACCTATATATATATATATATATATATATATATATATATATATATATATATATGCATACACTAATTTTAGAAACGCGCCCTACTACAGTCTCTTTTAGACGAACGCGTACCGGGAGGCCGGGCGCACGCGCGCCCTGGGAGGGGTCGCTGCAGCAGGAGCGCGATACGAGTCATCAATATATATATATAATATAGCGAGTGATTACGCGATGTCAGGCGCGCAGCATATGCAGGCTCGCTTATTATACCCGAAGTAGCATCTAAATTTTCTCGCTTTCATTCGCTTTGTACACACTGCTGCATCGTGGCAAAGGACTGCACGCATCGCGGATCTTCTGCGTGTCCTCCTCTCTCTCTCTCTCTCTCTCTCTCTCTCTCTCTCTCTCTCTCTATATATATATATATATATATACCTCGCTCTTTCTTTCTCTGTCGCCCCCCCTCCACGCCGTTTCTCTCGCTCTTTCTCACTCTTCCTCTCGCGTCCTCTGCCTCTTGTCTAGTATATACAGCGCAGTCGGTCGTGCCGAACGGTACACATAATTCTCTCGCTCTCTTTGGTTCACGCTTCCCCCTCCCTACAACCCACTCCTCTCCTTCCTCTTCTTTCTTTACTCGATGCGGGAGAGGTGTTCGGAGGAATAGAGAGCGAGCGAGACAGGGATAGAGACAGATAGAGAGAGGGAGAGATAGAGAGAGAGAGAGAGAGAGAGAGAGAGAGGAAGAGAGACGGCGAGAGAGAAAGAGAAAGGGACCTCTCCCACGGGAGAGCGCCGATTATTTTTGTAATTGCGGGAAAAGCACGCCAGATGCCGGGATCCGTGCGAGTGAACGATTGTTTTCTTTTTAATTTATACTTCTCGTTTGTTTGTTCTCTTGTTTTTTTCATTCTCGCTTTCTTCTGTTTCTTCTCCTTTTTCATCCTTGCTTTCCTTTCTCGTGCCCCATCCTTAATATGCGTTTTCGCAGCAAATCCGATTATTTTCGAACTTCGGCAAGGAACTCCCGCGCGCACCGGATCACCGTCGGATCGCCGCGGGATTTAGAAGCGTCGCAACGAGCCGTATCTTATCCGTGTTTACTATTGATGTACCTTCATCCGTCGAGACCGTCGCCGATCTCTCGATGCGACAAGGGGAACATCCCATTGACGAACATTTCCATTGCCCGTGCACTCAGTAATTTTACGAAAACACTCGCGATCCAAGGCAAGAAAGTTGAGTAAAAGCTCCCGAGTAACGGGAGACGGGGAATAAAATTTTACGAACGTCTACTTTACTTATATAGCAAACGGCACCGATCGCAACGTGCGCAATTGATAACGAAACGGCGACGATAATCCATTATTCGCGCACGTCCCCATCGAGAATCTCCGTTCTCGCGCACACGTAGGCCGACGCTGTGATTTGTCGGACCGTAAGTTTCAGCGCCAGAACACCGATTAATACGAGGAGCGATATTTTCCCGATGGGAAGATAAATTCTTGCGCTCTGAACGTAAATTGCGCGGCGTCAGGTGCGCGAGCCCGAATGGGACTGAAATTCTGAGTCGATTGATCTTGATCCGGCCACTCCTCCGCGCGAAACAATGACGATTCTCAAACTCGTACAAGCCGAGCGAAGATAAATAAATCTGATCTTATTTACGTTTATGTACAAATTAATAGAAATTAAGTGTTTCTCGTTCACCTCTCTTCCCCGCTTGACATTAAACTTCTACTTATATTTATGTATTTCCGGGCCAATATCTTTCACACCTCCGATGCTCGAGAGCGCTCCTGAAAAATAAAAAAAAAAAAAAAAAACGTGTTTCACTAATATATACATATATAGATATTACCCGCGTAAATGCGGCACTTCCGGCACTATTGCAATGCCAAACGATTTACTACGTAAAAGTGATTGACGGGCCTGCGGCGAGAGCGAGTGAGCGAGATAGAGACGGAGAAACTTAACTCGGAATGAAAAAAAACTGCGCTGGAACACGCGATCCGTCTGACCGGTTCGGCCAATTACTACTTACATCCGAGTTCTTTTTTTATATATATATACACATATATACAGGAGCTATAACTGCATGTATATTTTTTTTTCATATGTTATTTCATGAATTAAGGTCATATTCTCACTGGCATTCTGCCAAGGATGAACTATTGAATTCTTCATTTATAACGTTATATTATTAATTATTATTTTTCTCCATTACACACCAATAGCGCGCTCGCGCGCTCGACTTGACAAGTTTTTGTTAACAATAAATATATAATAAAATTTAGCAATAAATGTTACCATTGTAATTTTACGCTTAATTCAACTGGTTGTTAAAAAAACATATAATAAAATGATTATAACACGCAGATTTAAGTTTTAGAATGCCTTTTATACATTCGTGTATCCAAATAAAATTAAAAAAAAAACACGAATAGGCTCTGTTTCAGCTATTCGTATATCTGACTTCGATCTCTCGAATAACGTAAATACGTACATACTTACACACACACATACACACATATATATATATCTATATAGAATCACCAACCGAAAACTCCGCTCCGTCAACCGGACTTTAAACACTTCGCGCTCGCTCGCATTCTGTGCTCCCTGATTGTAGAACGATGTTTTTACTCTTAAAGAATGCGCGAATTTTTTAATTTAAGATAAGCTGAGATCCGAATTCGAATGGGGCGATGACGTTACGTTCTCGCGCACAACATATGAACGTATTTTCTTTCGGAACAGTAATGTAGACGTTACTTTTAAAAACGATAGATTTAAATGGCGGCTTATGGTACACCGACGCGTGGATAATGTTACGATTATGATACTGCTATTGCATGTGAGTATATATATCGATTTGCCGTCAATATGAATTCGCGTGAAAGAGTCGGGTAGGTGTATAATGAGAATGCGCAATGATTGAAGCGGTACATTGATCGATTACTCATTGAGATACGGGGGGTAAAAAATTGGTTTTTAATTGGTTGATTGAAATTCGAATTGGTCCCGAATTAGATCGTTGATCATTTTATTCGGTTATTTTCACTTTCTTCTCTCTCTCCTCTCTCTCTCTCTCTCTCTCTCTCTCTCTCTCTCTTTGGCTTATAAAGGATCATGACTCCTTAGGCTTTAATAAATGAAATTTGAATTCTAATTCTAATTTTCTCTCTCTCTCTCTCTCTCCTCTCTCTCTTTCATTTAGAGAGAAATTTAGAAACGTCGGACACCGAGGTGAATTTAAATTTAATGTGGTGGGGGCAATCAGGTTGTCCTTTACTAACATAGAATATTGTTTGTATTATTTTTATTTTATTTATTATTATTATTTTCATTTAATTTTATTATTAATTTTATTTTTATTGTTAATTTTATATTTTTAATATAATTTATTGTTGTAATAAGTTCTATTGCAGATTCTTTGGGGGTGAGTAGGATATAAACAAGGACAGTCGGACTGTCAATATTTTAGTTAATATATTATATTATAAAGACTTGAAGACCGATAAACATATTTCTCGAGTTAATTTAGAGGTTGAATGAAAAGCACACAAACAGTATTTTGAAAGAAAATTTAGCATCGAAATTTTTCACCTTGATGTACATTGATATAATTTAAAAGAAAAAAATTATATAATTTTAGAGATTAAATTAAATGGAACGAATAATCTATAGGCTCCAGATTATTTAAGCGATAATTTCGTATTAATTATTGTCGTATTAAAACTTAACCGTCTTTACATACGTATAAATATATCTCACTGATCAGAGCTTCGTAAACCAATAATTGGAAAGAAGCCGAGAAAATTCTAGATAAATGTATCCTATAATTGGGGTAAAGCCAACAACGGATGTACTAAGCAGTCCCTGAATTCGGCGAAAATCCGATGGACCGGGGAACGCGTGACTCGTCGACGACATACGCGATATTCGGGAATCGGCGCCCGACGATTCCGAAGCCTCGCCCGCGGAACATTGTCCGGAGCCGTGGGTACGCCGCAATCGAAGAAATAATATATGCGATCGCGGGTGTTATATAATCGCGGCCGTTACGCAATCGAGAGCTCTATGAGAGAACGAATCAAAGGAAGCCAGTGCGGCGCGGGAGCTCGGCTAGCCGCGTGTTTGCGCAATTTCTGCCTATATATATATATATATATATATATATATATATATATATATATATATATATATGATTTAAACTTAGTTTTCCGCGCGTTTATATATAGCAATTTAAGACTATTAGGTGATTTTTCAAAATTCTAGAACGAGATTAACGTAGTCCGAGAATAGTGTAAAAGACAAACACATAAATTGCGACCTTTCAGTTGATAATCCAATGAGCCTTTGATTCGGCGTACAACGATTTCCATATATATTTTATAATCAAATAAGTGGGCAGTTAGAATTATAATCTTTATACAGCTGAGTAAATAAGAGCACGAAATACGTACATTTCGATGGACAAATGGATTGCAATACGCGACGAGGATGAAATAAAATTAAGACCCCCTCCCCCCCTTCCGAGTAGCAGGATCACTTTTCCATTTTCCAACTTGATCCATGTACATGTTAACACTTTATTTCCGCCGATACATTCTAGATTCATTCGCTTGCGCAGAAGACTAGCATAAGATTCGTAATTTTACGGTGAAAACTAATACGAATTAAATAAAAAAAGTCATTTAGATTAATCAACACACACACCCACATGTTGGTCTATTCTCCATGAGCACCAATCACTCTCTCTCTCTCTCTCTTTCGCTCTCTGTCCATGCAACTGCAGAAATTTGAGATCTACTTGTCGCCACTGTAATTCCAAATCCATTGTCTATACGGATTCGACCGTCAGATACGAAGCCTGCTAGTCTTCCGCGCACGCGTCCGAGCAACTTCCTCGAGCACATACGCGTACTCGTACCATTTTTCTCCCCCCCCCCACCCCCTTTTTCACCGTCCACGACATTATTAACACAGGTCCGTTTGTGAGAGAGATCGTCGTCGCACGGCCGCGCTATGGCGCGATCTCCATAACCGGCATGCCCACGAAGATCTGCGCCAGTGCCATGCGGTCCCCCTGATAGACGGGCGACCGGTCCTCGACCGGCAGTCTGAGAGCCATCCGGCGTAAAAACAAGGGAGAGTGAAAAGTGCAAAAAAAAACGACAACTCGACCAAAAAAAAAAAAAAAAAACAAAACAAAACAAAACAAAAAGTAAATAATCCAGCCCGTGAACCGTGTACATGTGCAATTGACCCGGGGACTAGCCGGCATGTGGATTGCCGGCGCAGGGCCAGCTGTGCCGGCCCCGCGCACTAGAAACGCCGGCCCGGAGGCATGGAAACTGCCGACCCGCAGCCTGCCGGGGGGATCGCCGCACGACGCCACCACCACCTTCACCACCACGCCCAGAAGCAGCAGCAGCAGCAGCAGCAGCAGCAGCAACAGCACCAGCAGAACCAGCAGACCCGTCAGCTCGCGCAACTGCAGCTGTTACAGCCGCGCCAGCGTTGCGTCGCCCTGGATGGCGGGAGGATCGCGCCCGCGCCTGGGATGCCCGGCCTCGACGTCGTGAGGGCCCTGCACCAGGTAAATACGCAATATAATACAAGCCGCGTACGCGCATCGCGATTTTGGCACTTGCATTGTTGTTTTTTGCCTTCGACAAAAAAAATTCGTTATTTATTCGTAATTATCAATTTCCTCCTCACCTGTACACTTGTGGCGACATTCTGTCCCTATCCCTTCTTCGCAATCGTCGTTCGGCTCATTCTTCTTCACCATTTGTGTCTTCTTAATCGTGACCTAGCCTCATCCTATCGTTCAATTTCTCTTCTGTTTTTCCTCATTTTCGCCCTTCGTATCCAAAAATTCATGATTCCTCACCAGTTCTGACCCTCCGAAGCAAATTGGACGTTCCTCAGAGACGGAATCCAACGGCTCCTCAACAGTGCCCAAAGGATTGCCGCTGTTCGTCCGAATAGCGTTACCTTCGTGTAAATCTTTCGCGCGAACCCGTCGGATTATCCGATCGTTTGCTACCAAAGGCTCCTCGCTAACTCGTCCAACAACGACGCCACGTTTGGCCAATACCATCTTCTTCGCCGACGAGACAATGGCGCGCACATTGTTGGCGTATCTTAGGGGCGTAATAGTACATGCATAAAGCGATGGAGAAAAATAATCACCAGTCGAACGTAAGGGGTCAAGATACGGTATTCGAACAACGTAGCGAGACTGTAGCTTAATCTCCAATTTAAGCGTTTTGTCGTAAAGCCGTGACTTTGTCAAAAATCGACGAAAAAATCTTTTCTTCTTTTTTCTTCATCTGTTAATTAAATCCCAGAATCTCAACTTTTCGAATTACATCTCGTGACTGATGGGATCTAATCACACAGAAGGCAACCTTCAATCTGAAGGTGATCTTGTGATTCGAGGATCTCATTCTTGGAATTGAAAAATTTACAAAAGCTTGGCGTCGCACACGGACTCGAATAATTTTTTTCTTCTCGTTCTCAAAGCAGAAAAGCGATAAAGCTTTAAATCTTACCTTTTAATTAAAAAGATAAGAAGGGATTCAGCTCTCTACGATTTTTCCGCGCAATTCCGCAGCGCTTTGAAATTCTGCTATTTCTTCGATTGCGTAAATAATGTAAAGTAGGCGAGTCTTATGCTATTGTATTGTAACCTTAGAGCGTCGTAGTGTAGGCAAGCGTTTGCTTCTTTGGAATTGCACGAGAAAAGGATCAAACTTCATTGCTTTGCTGTTTCCAGATTTTTTAATTCTTCATTTACCTGCAATCCCAAAAAGAACGATTTTAAAATATTGAGACATTGAGCTTTAATTAAGAAAAAAAAGAGGCTTTCATTGAATCTCTTTTTTTACAAAATTACAGATTTATGAAAAGCGACTAAATTCAAGATAAACTTTATAATGCTATTTTTGTTTAATAATATGGATATATATATAGTTCCTACGGAAACGAGAACGAGTCCTTGGCGTCCCTCTGCGTTTGGATAAAGAGCCGAGATAGACGAGCGGAGAGGGGATTATAACGAGAGGATCATAAGATCCTCGGGAATAATTTCGAGAGAAATGGTGGGGTTGAGGGGAGGGGGGAGTACTGATCGATGCGCAAGAGGCGCATGAGGAGCGAGCCTTATGGCTTTGAATAAAGGGCGGGATACGCGCACGCTCTGGAAACGAGCGACGTATACATCGTCACTGATGAACTGTGGCGGGCGTGTACATATTATATATATATATATATATATATATATATATATATATATATATATATACATGTAGAGAGAAACGAGGAGTATTAACTCCAGGGGCCGAAGCGTAAGCGGCGAGCGTCTATACGGCAAATTGAGGCGGGCACGGTAAGCCCGACAACGGCGACGGTGATTCGGGTTGGAAGCGGCGTTTGCTCGATTTTAATCTTTGAATTATTCGTGGGATGAGCCGTCGTTAATATTGGCCTAATTTAAAGGACGTTCCCTGCGTAATCCAGCGTAAAAAACGCCGAGTACGCCGCGTGGCTCTGGTGCAATGGGCAAAGAGTGCGATGGCAAAAAAAAATTTTTTTTTCAGAACTCGAAAATCAATACTGGCAGGTCTTGAGGCGTTTTTCCGACCTCGATAAGTCGTGGCTTGTACGTGGTTTTTCCTTGCACGGATCGGGTCTAAAACAAGTGGCGAAAAATTGCGAATTCGAAAAATGAAAAAAAAAAAAAGTATATATTAATACGTATGAGCGTAGTTTCAAAGCTACCGAGAGGAAAGTTTTTTTAATAAACAATAATAATACGAACGAGGCTATTGGTGCAGTAACACCTGACAAGTAGATAGGCGGATCAATAGATTCGAGTATATGAATTTTAAAAAAATTATAATGTATCCGAATCTCGCATCCTTTTTATGCACAATTAATGTGCCGAATCTATATTTGAATTCTATTAAGGGGCAGCATCACAGATTTTTTCATTATAGCCATACTCATTACTAAATAATGCAATTTGACGTTACATCTTGGTAACGTCTTGGTATCGAATTTCTACTTCATGTGTTTTCTTCCTTCGGTTGTTCATTATTCATTAATCTTCAACTTATGCATGTTCATCTCCGATATTTTGGAAATAGTAGTCAACTTGGTGTGTGGAAACAAAATTTTATAGGAAGATTCGTCAAATAACGATTATTTTTTAAATATTCGTAATTCTTGAACATCACTTCAATGACATGTTTCTCATTTCCATTGTTTTCCATTGTTTCATACCTTTAAAATATCATGATAAGTAAACTTTGCAGCAAAATTTTCGTTCAAATAAGAAGACAATTTTTACTGCTAATAAGTCATCTTAATGAGGTATTTGAACCAAATCAAATTTCGATTCTGACTCAGTGTTCGACATTACGTAAGTAGCTTGCCGGATGAAGCTCGTAAAATGTTTTTGACATTATTTCCCTAATTTACTATGGTCTTTTACCATTTTTTGTCAATTCCTCCAAATTCATGAAGCTGTACAGTTCAATGGGCGTCATCAGATTCGATTTTAAGATAACAAAATACGTACAAACAACGACGTATCCGAGTTTAGTGAATTTTATTCAGTCTTCAGATCCTACGGTTTTTAGAAAATAATGTAATTATAATTATAATGACAGACCGTCAGACTGTCCTTGTTCACGATCACCCTCGTAGGATGTGAAATGTAAAAAATACCACTGAAAAATAATAAAATAGAAAATAATAAATATGCTACTGTACAGGTAATGCTATTAAACTTAATCGCCTGATTTCTGTGATTCATTAAAACAAAATGACACTATTTTTCTGAGTAAATCTTTTCTCTGGAATTTCGCGAGCCGAGTATCAATGTTGAACATCCATGAGGAAAGCGAGCTCGACACTTTCACGAGTAAATAAATAACCCGTAAATCCCCCCCCCCCAAAATGCCGATAAATACTTTTTAAACTGCGTTCAATTGATTACACGACACTAAAAGCAAGGAGAAAGATGGTAACTGCTTTTATATTTTTCTGCGACACTTCCACGGCGAAATGAAAGACAGGGATCGGCAAAAGGTGCATATATATCGGTTTCCTTTTCGGTACCGAGGAAAACGTACGCGATTCCCATCGAAGCGAAGCAGATATTTGTCGCCGGATCTGGCGTAATTGGGAGAAGCTCTGGAAAAAAAAAGAATTGACAGCAGAACGAAAAATCTTAAATTACTCTGTACACGTTTAGTTTTTAAAAAAACTTTTAATTAATTAATAGTTTCTTAACACATTATGAAATCTCTAATTTTCAATATTATAATCAATTAAAAACTACTGCGTATACATATTTACTAATTATTTTTCCAAATTTATGTTTTATATAGAGATAAATACAATCATATTTACCGATACAGCTTTATAGCTCTCTTAAGCGTAGCTCACTGCTGCAAATTCATAAATTCGTCTTGAAAAAAGAATCGTTTCAAGTGCGAACTGTACATTGAATAATGTGTAAACGAACGGAGAAACATTTCATTCGGGCGGATCGATCGGGACTTAAACACGGAACTACATGCGCACTTTACGTATAGATTTTTGTCCGAGGATAAGCATCCGTCCATTTACAAAATTAGCTCTCCCCATACACGTGTATAATATACGAAATTACTCGTCCGTTGCGAAATCTCTTTGCTCCGCCCCATTCGCAAGATGCAAAAACGGAGAAAAAAGAAAGGAAGAAAAAGAAAAAAAGAAGGAACGGCCGTTTTAACAGCGCGTGCGGCATTTCACAATGAATTTGTAATATGTACGTTATACGTTTGAAAAAGTAAAACTTGTATACCTGCTCTTTTACAATATCCTGCATACATACGATTCCCGGGCGAGCGATCGAGAATACACGCCCGTAAGTATACACACACACACAAACACACACACACACACACACACACACACACACACACACACACACACACACACACACACACACACACACACACACACACACACACACACACACACACACACACACACACACACACACACACACACACACACACACACACCACAGAGAGAGAGAGAGAGAGAGAGAGAGAGAGAGGCATATTTCTAATACAAATCCACGATAACCATCTGCGAAATTACAAAATCAGGTTAATTCGCACGAGGCCTTTATCGTATATAATATATACGGAAGAAATAAGGAGCAAAGAAATAACGCTCGCACGCGGTGTGTGTATATATATATATATGTATGTGTATATATATATATATATATATATATATATATATATATACATATATACATATCCACATGAATTGAAACCCCCGCCGCACGCGCCCGCGCACGCTTTCATGCGCGCACCGACCGCGCGATTCTTATCAAATGCCGGGGTATATAGAGATGTGTTATGTGGCCCATGTGTCGGTCGGTCCGCCGCGCGTGTGTCTAAACACCGCGAGGCGTGCGCGCGCCCGATCATTTTCGTGAGCTTGGGCAATGAGAAACTTTATTAAAGATTGCATATAATATATGTATCTGTGTAGGTATATATATATATATATATATATATATATATATATATAGATATATATATAGAATTACATACACACGTTCCGCACGGCGTAATTAACTAAAGTTTGCGGAATTCATTTTTCTTTGCGCGCGCGAAAGGTGCATCGTTATGCGCGCGTGTGCAACGTATACGAACGAATGCGATTCGCGTGTAAAAACAAAACAAAAAAAAAAAAAAAAAAGGAAAGGAAAGGAAAAAAAAAAGAAAAACAGGAGAAAAAGAAAAGAAGGTGCGTTGCATTTTTAGCCGCGAGACGTACGTGAGCACGTCCTCGATTCGTACGACGACATATGCCGCACAGACGTGTACGGCGCCGCGTCCCGAAAATCCTATAATCCAGCCGAAATACGGATGCGCGCGATTTGATTTACGGAGTCGCTTCCGGCGTCGACGCGGCGAAACGCGACTGAATTCGCGCTCGATCGGCTAAAACGCTAATCGAAACAATTATTTTTATCGCTGTTGCGAATGTATCGCGCGCCCCTTACAAATGTTCCGTGCGAATTGCAATTACCCCTCGCGATTACATTTATCCGCGCGTCTATGTCGATCTGCCACCGAAAGGCTGATTGATACATCGCTGCGTAATCGCTGCGCAGATATATATATATATATATATATATATATATATATATATATATATGCGCGTCCGTCTCGATATTGCAACGGAACGTCGTAAATCTGCGCCTAAAGATATCATCGATACGGGACGGACAATTGGACGCTACCGAAAAAGTTGCCGACATTATTTGGTTTTTCAAATGCGAATTGTTTCAATACAAGTCGTTTTTATGAGGAATCTGTGCCTCCGTGTCCGTTTCTATAAATGCCATGAATAAGAAAATAGCAAATGAAAATATATGCGCGATACGAGCCTCGGTTGATTTGTAAAAGGAAATCATGCGATCATATATGTAAGGATTTTAAAAGCGTTTGAAAAGTAATGATACATACATACATGTGTATATATATGTATATGTGTATATATATATATATATATATATATATATATATATACGTATATAAATTTATATCTCCATCCGATAATAAGGACATTTTCCGAGTTATCTCACGTCCGCGTTTAAAATAGCGACGAATCGTCCCGTTAACATAATGGAATCGCAATTTTATTTTCAACGTATTAAATAACTTACGGCCGCTCACGTTCCTGCAATCTATCGTCGCTCTCTACAGTCCTGCGTCTTTATGGCAAATTTCCGATCGTTCGAGGAGGAAAGGAGGATGAAAAAAGAAAGAATGAAAAAAAAAAAAGAATAACCATCCGACAAGAGCGTAAAAAGAGACGAGTAACAGTCAATTGAGAAAAACCAAAATGATATAGAATGGAAATTCGACGGAACAACGGGCGACTCCGCGGCGCGAATAAAAGTGCCCGCGCGCATTTCCGAAGGGAGCGGGGTGGGCAGGGTGAGGAAAAAACGCCCTCCTTTAAAACCGCGCTGCGGTCATTTCGTTGCTTTTTTTTTCTTTTTTTTCTTTTTTTTAACAACCGAGTCCATTATGTTTTCTACACTTTTGTTATACGCCTCGTAAAAATCGATAATATTCTCTTTAAAAATCGAATGAGCGCACTAGCCGCGGAAAAATCTATGTACTTTATGTCGACAATTTGTGTCTATATATATATATATATATATATATATATATATATATATATATATATATAGAGAGAGAGAGAGAGAGAGAGAGAGAGAGAGAGACAGAGAGAGACAGGATATTATATAGTTTAGAAAATCCTATAATTATTACTTATAATTCGTTTTAATAGCCCATTTTTTATTATCTCACCTTTAAAAATATCCAATTTTGTTATAATCTAATATATATATATATATATATATATATATATATATATATCCAGTATATCCGTTAACCTTTGCGTCGTTAATCTTGGCACATTAATTTTATCGCCGATCCTTTCAACTAACTTATAAAATATTTCTCCAACTGCCGGTATAACGTGCACAAAGCTTCGAGGTTACTACACGTGCGCGCGCGCGCACACACACACATACACACACACACATACACACACGTGCATATAAAAGATATTATTGCGATTGTTGAATTGATCGAGCCCTTGAGCGGACGAGCGAGATCGTAAAACCACAGAGGCGGCTATACGAAATCAGGTCAACGCATGCGTGCGCGCTGAATCTCCGTACAAATTCGACCGTATATATATATATATATATATATATATATATATATATATATATATATATATATATATATACATCTTTCGACTGTAATGGCGCAATATTTGCGCGGCTATACGATCCGCGAATTATTACGGAAAATATCCCGAATGAATTGCGATTGATTCGTGAGCATTGCGTAGAGATACGTATTTATTGCATCGCTTCATTTCCATCGTTCCTTGTAGATAATATAAATGGAATTACATACGCCGGATTTTCTCCGGTTCGCGCGATTTATCGTGTCAAAGCTACGGAGCATCGATACTTACGCGCGCGTCAACCGATAACATCCGATCCGTTCTGTATATATATATATATATAATATTCAGGATTTACTCCATCGCGCGTGTATAATACAAACAGTGGCACGCGTCATCGTGCGAGCAATGACCAATTATTACGTTACGCGCGTGGCGATACTCTTCCTTCCCCCTCTCCAGTCTCCATTGAAAGACGGAAATAAGCCGCTTCCGCGGCACTTTTAAGAATTCGCATGCTTGCCAATATATATATATATATATATATATATATATATATATATATATATATATATATATATATACCTGTAAAACAGTGGAAAGAGAAAGAGAGCGTACTTTTTTTTTCATCCACTCTATTGATTTTCTTCCCTCTCCTCTCGGGCGAAAGGTCAATCGGTCTCCCGCGCGCCCGCGAGCTTCTGCGTCGTAAGTATGTATGTATATAGACATATATACACTCGCATTACCCAGCTGCCATAATGTGCCCCGCTCTCTCTCTCTCTCTCTCTCTCTCTCTCTCTCTCTCTCTCTCTCTCTCTCTCACTCTCTCTCACCCTCGAGTCTCTCGTAAGAGCACGCTCCAAAGTTCGAAGAAACTCCAAGGAGAAGTGCAACGATTCGTTTCGCCGTGTCGCGTGAATCATCGTGTCCGTGTGATCGTATCACGCCATCTTGCCGGAGCTGTAGATCGATGTCACCGACGTACGAGCCGATGTGGAGCCCCGACTTCGTTTTGCGACGGGAGAAAATTCGCCGTGGCAATTTCCGCGAGGGAAGAATTACGTGGGCTCGGTCAAAATTTTAACGAATTTTCTTCATGTTCCACAGTTGTAGCCGGGGTTGTTTTCGAGTTCAATATATATATAGATATACTTACTTTTCAGTAAACGAAAAAAAAGGAGGAAAAAAGAAAACAAATAGAGCTGAACAGAGTTTTTCGACGAAATACATCAATAATCCATTCGGAGGCGCTGGGACGCGATAGGCGCAAACTTTAATTTCGTTCTCTTCAATTCGTCCCTCGGCTTTTCTGCCGAAATTTTTCGACGTCGAAGTTTCGGATGAATCTGCGGAGGCTCGTATAGTCGACCAACGTCTTTATAAATAGCTATTTTAACTAAAAAAAATGTAACGTCACCACGGCGTTGAAGAGCATTGAATCCTGGCTTCATTTTGTAAATAATTGAGATTTACTTTCCACGATGTGTGCAAAAAAAAAAAAAAAAAATCCGTCACCACAATGGCCCGACCTCTCCTCGTAAGTTTTCTTCTCTCGTCGACTGTATATTACGTATTTTCAGCATCTTTTTTTCTATTACCACGACAACATAATATACGTTAAAAGGAGAATTCTCTCCCTCTCGCTCGACAGCTCCCGTCGTGGTCGGAAAAGTCGCGTAAACGAGGATCCGCGAGCCTCGCCAAGCAAGCAGGCGACTCTGCTAATATAATATACGGTGAAAACGTGTGGAAAAAGGCAAGTGCGCGGAGTTGGCGCGAAAAGGTGGAGAGGGGGAGGGGGGCGGTAACCGCACATCAGCTGGCCGGGTAATTGCGCGAGAGAGAGAGAGAGAGAGAGAGAGAGGGGGGGAACCGAGGCTCGGTCGCGACCCGGCGAGGCGCGCGGAAAATCGATGGCGAAATTCTCGGCGTTCCCCAAAACGGGCCGAAAGAGAGAGCCGGAGAGAGGGAGAGAGAGACAGAGAAAGACAGTTCTGCTCCCTTTTTCTCCATCCACCCATTCCTCATTCGACTCTCATACCTATATACAGTAGGTATGTCTCCTACGGCATCGTCCCGACGTGAAACTCGCCCCCCGCCCCGCCTTCTTGCAGTTCGCCTCGAGTGGCCTTTCGCGAGGGGGAAAGATGAGTGCGGTGCCGGGACTGGAGAGGGGGGGGGAGAGTCACGCCACACCGACGGCCCTTTTCCTGCATCTCTCTCTCTCTCTCTCTCTCTCTCTCTCCCTCTCCCTCTCCCTCTCACTCGCTCACTCGCTCACTCTGCCTTTTACAACCTCCATCCCCGCGGCTCTGGCGCGCACGCCGCGAGCGAACAGCTGAGGCTCGACGCGATGTATTCAGTAATAGCAAACGAGCTTTCGACACGAAAATCCAGGGATTTCTCTTCCTCCTCTTCGTCGTCTCCCCTCTTTTTCTTCCTCCTTCCCGTTTATACATATAGATGCATACTGGGTCGCGCTAATGGACTCGGAACCGCCGTTTTTTCCCTCTTTATACCTTCTACGACCAACCCCACCCATCCAGTTCCCCCCGCCCCCAACCCTTTGTCGATGTTTCGTACCTCGCGCGAGCGCGGCAGGGAAAGCGCGCGCCACGTAGCGCGCGTGTTTCAATGAAAAGTGAGCCCGAAGTTTTTTCTTTTTTCTTCACTTTTTTCTCTCTCTCTCTCTCTCTCTCTCGCTTATTTTTTTTCTTTTTTTCTTTTTTTTTTTTTGTAATCGGGCCACACTTGGGGCGGTAAAGAGACTGAGAGCGCGCGGTTGCAACGCGATCTTTTGCCTCGTTGGCTCGTCGGTGGAGCCCAATCCCCCCCCCCTTCCCCGTCCGCCCCACGGCCCTCGGTTTATCGGAAATTCAATTTTCGAGGATGAAATTAAACGATCCATCTATAGATATGGGTGTACGTAGCAGCGGGCTGTTAGGTTGGGAAGAAAAGAAGTGGCGGAGCTCGCGCTATTTCATTAGAGAGACGTTCTTCTTTGGGAGTGAATATGCACAATTTTTTTCTGTTTATTATTATTTTCATTATGCCAGTTATAGTAAATTATCCTGTTAAATTTACAAATAAAGAAGTTCTTAGTTTAAATCTCTCTTTTTTTTAGTTTGGTATTGTTTTCGCCTAGTTGGGGAGAAAGTTATTTTTTTTTTTTTTTTTTTTTTTTTGTAATTAAATACTTAACGGCGCTTTGCAGAAATTCGTGTTCTCTCAATGCTCGTACTTTAATGCTGGATTATCGAAGGGAAGTGAGTTGTTCTTCACCCGTCTACGGCATTTCTATTAATACAATCGATTTTACTTTCAATTTTCAGCGACTTCACTGTCGAGATAATCGCCGAATTCGTAACATTCAATCGCGCCCGTCGGAAGTCATTCGACGAAGTATCGGGAGAGGATTTTCCGCCGTCAATTAGCCAGATATTGGTCACGGGGAGAGAATCTCGCGTCCGCGACGGTGGCAAAAACGACGATTGCGGGATAATGGAAGATCATTGTTGAGCTGATGCCTGGAGGTAAAGGCGGGATTTTTCCAGCGTTCATTCGGAAGCTCGAGGCAAACCGCGGGTGTCTTCTGTCGATATTGTTATAATTTGAAAGAAAATTTAGATTTATTATTATAAAGTAGTATAGGTTATAACAATTTCATCGCAAAGTATTGGGCCCTAAAAATTTAATATTCCATTTTGACGCGTTGAATATAATAAAAAAAAAAAGAAAAAGAATTATTTCGAGAGTGTTCGAATGATTGCTTATTATAATTAGTACTTTGATATAAATCGATGATTTGTCTTTTAACAATGGTTTTCATAACATTTTCATCGGCATAATGCAATCGATTTCATCGATTGCACTAGCTGGTCAGTAAGTTACCGATTTGATTATTCTCATTGCCGTACAGTGCAAATAGTGAATAAACTAGAGTTTTTTTTTATTTTTAGTCCGGGCATAGGATAATAAGACCAATTTCACAGAATATTTTTGGCAAATCCACGAAATATGAAATTTATTTTCACTCATTCCTGCATTGTTTGTTGTAGTTTCCAAAGCAATCGATATTCAAACATAATACATACGTAGAACGTGTGACACTTGAGCCATCGAGTATAGGTATACATTCACGGTATTTCGTATTATCAATAATCACAAGATCACCAGATTATAATTACTTAGTTGATGTGTGTGTGTGTGTGTGTGTGTGTGTGCTGTTTTTGTACGCCGAGAATCACGCGTAATTCTCCATTTGCGCGTCGCGCGACGGCCGTCCGTCAAACTCCGTACCGGGATTAGCGGAGACGTTATTGCGAATTGAAACTTCCATAAGTATAATGCAGCGATAGGGGCCCGATACGCGACGGCCGTGCGTAAAACGCGCGAGCGTAAAATTTACATCCGCGTGTACGCGCATACGCGAGGGCTTATTAATTTTCTTTTAATGAGATGCGGTGCTTTGTTTTTTTTTCTTTTTGTTTTTTTGTTTTTTGTTTTTTTGTTTGTTTTTTTGTTTTGCTCTCCAGCGCGCGTACGCGTGCAGGGGCGGGCCCTCCCCGCGCATACAAGGATTAGGCTGATTTATGCCACGAGATTGCGACGCGGAGCGAGGGAAAATTAAGCGAGCGAGAAATGTGAGCCAAATCGACGCGCTGGACGGCCTGCGAAGTGCGTGCTCGAAGCTATAAGGCTGAAAGACGCGGCGCGCGTGCAGTGCACGTATACGTATATATACGCCTGTTTTATAGATTTCCATTTAATTTTTGTGCCTTTGTTTTTTTGTTGGCGCGGCGCTTCCGAACGACGCTCTAAATAGGCTCTAAATAGGGACTAAAAATGAAGGGGAAAAAATTTAAGGAAAAAACACTCTCGTACGGTAGACCTCGTCGATTTTTAACATCGAAAACCGCTCTTCCATCCGGATTTCCAACCTCGCACGACCGATTCGAGCTCCTAAAATTAATCACTTAATTCCTCGTCAATGCCGTCGCTACGTCACTATTGGCTGTTTTTTTTCTTTCCTCCAATTTATTGCCCAACTCGCGAAAGGAGCGATGCACGATACGACGAATGGACAAGGGGTAGAGGGAAAAAGTAGGGGGGAAAAAAGACGACCGTAACCGAATCGAGCTGCGGGGCGCGGCGGGCCCTTAAAAAGATTGTTGTAACAGCGTCGGCGAACGACCAGGCCCCGGGCTAATAAAATTTATACGGCCGGCAGAGCTCCCCGAATACCTTATACGAAAATCCTCTGCACAGAGACTCCCACGCTTGCGCGGGCACTGAAGTGCGCGTATACACACACAGACACACACGCACGCACACACACACACACACACACACACACACACACACACACACACACACACACACACACACACACACTGTGATTACACACAAACCTACGCGAAAACACAGAAAGCGTCATTGATCCTCTTTACAAAGAGACTCAACCCTGCAGTATATACGCGGCGTGACTTTGGGGATGAATTTAGAATCGAATTATCTCGGCGCTATTTCCGGGGGCCGCCGGTCTATTCGCGTCGGTGTATCGCGTCGCACGCCGGCGTATTAACCCATCAAATCCGGATAATAAATTGAAGCTCGAGGCTTTGTTTTCGCATGCTCGTTGACGCTCGGATAATTCAATTATAATACGTTATGACAGCCTATTGGATGTAGATTGTATCATAAAAATTTGCATTTCCCTGCTGCTCGCAAAAGTCGAATTGCTCACGGGGCGTCGAGGAATCTCGAAACTCGTAACGGCGCAATATCAAATCCTTGTGTCGCACCATATATATATATATATATATATATATATATATATATATACATACATACATATATGTATATGTAAAGCTCTTGCCTGTCCTCATATATAAAACCGGAGAGCATCGAAAGGATATGAAGAAGGAGGAAGCTTTTTCGCACTCGATCTATTTCCCTTGCTCTGTCTCTGTCTCCCCCCCCCTCTCTCTCTCTCTCTCTCTCTCTATCTCTCTCTCCTTTTCCATCGTGCACTTTCAGAGCGCAACTGACGCTGCTTGAATAACAATGTCGGAACCGTCGGGCGGTATACGCACATTTTGAAAAGCTTTTATTTACGGTGTGGTAAAAATAGCGTGCATCGATAGCAGCGTGTATATATATCTATATATATATATATATATATATATATATACACGTGCACATGTACTCACGCGACCTTCGTGTATTTTCTAACCGCCGCTAATTCCGTATTTCGCTCGCTCGTTTTTTTTTCTCCCCCGCGCTCGCGACATTTTCCGAACCCGTACGCGGAAAGATACGCGCGATGCGCGCGCTCAAATCTGCCGCTCGTCCCTGCGAGCAAAAATCCGTGTATAAATAGCGCAGTCGTATATATATATATCCAGTACATTTATTTATTTATTTATTTATGCGTGTCCCCATATGCATTGCGCGGGCTGGACGGTCTCATTGTTGCTGCCTCCGGTACCGGAGTCAATAGAGCCGTAAAAGCTCCTCGGTCGTCTTGTTTATGATTTTCCGGGATCCTTTGAAACGTATGCGTTCCTGTGAGATTGTTTAAAAGAACTGCACGCGAAAGTGAATCAAAGCGAAGAGCGCTCTTTTCTTTTTAAGAGTAAAGAAACGAAAAAGGATGCGGAGAAATAGATCGAAATTCATACGGATTATTATAGGGTTTATTTTTTCTCATATCACTCGGTAATGCTTATCAATTTTTGTTGGAGGTCAGAAATTTAACTGATCTCTTCAAGATCACTTTGCAAACTTTCTTTTGTAACTCGCCATTATCGATAAATTAAAAATTTTTTCATTTTACGAAAATCTAAAGAATCGAGCAAAGTCGGGCTCTTACATAAAAAAAGGCCGCTTTTACAGTCCAATTTTCTCACTAATCGCACAAAGCACGTATTAATAATTATATATATATATATATATATATATATATATATATATATATAATCATATATTAAAAAATACACATATAAATTGAACAGCTTGCTCCGCTACGAATCGAAGTGTTCCTACACCTATCCCAGGAGTATTCTACTCTTCCGCCTATACGCGGATCTACCGATCCGTGTACTGGACTCAATGACGTAACGTCGGGCATTCTGTTAGTAAATAACCAGGGGGCCGTTAGAGGGAAATAAACCAAGCACCCCCGGTCCCTCTGCCAAATCCAATTCGCGCAAAATCGACTTACCGGCCGTTATCCGACCTCGTCGCCATGGTGGAGAAACGAAGCTCGGCTTGGTAGGCGGGCGTCGGGCAGGGCGGGCCGAACGACCACCGGCGGTCAGCCGCGCGTCTAAAGTCCCCGCGTACGATTTGGAAGTCGGCCAGTTTAAGGGGGCGGACGCCCGCGCGCGCGCTCGAGAGATCCTTCAATTTTACCTGGACGTATACCGAGTCAGTCTCCCGCTCGTTGTCTGTAGAAACAGCTGTGCGGACGCCTCTGGCGGGGCTCGTTATCGCGTCTAATAGACTATATAGCCTCTCTGTAAATTGCAAGCGATCGAAATCGGCTCGATGCTAAAAAAACAAAAGAAAAATAAATAAACAAACAATTAGCAATTCTCACTTCGGTTAATAAGCCGATTTTCGCTGATTCAAATTTCACGGATAATGGAGGCGGGTTACAAATGTCATATCGAGAATTATTCATTTTGTAACTGGCAATCGGAGATAAGGATGGGAGGGCAAAGAGCTTCGGTAAACCGGAAGCATCGGATAGGTATATATGATGCAGCGAGTTTGTTCGTAGGAAGTTATCGGAATATAAGCGCAGCTGCTTGCTATATGTTGCGAAAGCGGAAATGACGTTGCATGCATGAGGCATTCCGGCCTGATATACACGCTGTGTATATTGAGTTGTTTACTTTGCTCTCTCTCTCTCTCTCTCTCTCTCTCTCTCTCTCTAGCACACACAGACACACACTTTTTTTTCCTCTTTAAGTTTCCCCGGCCTATGGAACAAACGCAGAGATCGCGATCCAGGACGAGCCACGATTATACTTCTCTCGACTCCCGTACGGGCACCACCTCTGTCGATCCACGGATCTCCGACCGCGATCCGACTTAATTCAATTTTTAATTTTATATTCGACTCGACCCTCACGGACGAACGTCTCCTCGCGCTGCAATATGGGGTGTATCGAAAAAAAAAAAACAAAAACAAACAAACAAACAAAATTCCCTAACACGCGTACGGCCGAGTATACGGGTTTTATTTTTTTTTTTTGACGCGCGCATCGGGCAACGCCAGAAGGGGACGCGCAGCGTACGACGATGCATGCACGTTGATATGCGCACAAACGAGCGAATCGAGGGCAATCGAACGAAAAGCGATTGGCGAGTGCGCGCTTTGTATAAATATATACCGAAGCGTCTCCGCTCGCGCTCGCTTCCCTTTTATCTTTCCATCGTATCGGGCCTCCCCCCCCCCTCTCCGTCCTCTCGCTCCCCTTCCCCCCGACCCTCGTAGAGCAGACGAGACTTTCGCCCCATCCTCTTTG
>JACCIC010000138.1:225000-282500 GCA_018907035.1 Sycobia sp. Sy_11 | reverse complement strand
ACCGTTAAATCAACGCTCATTCAAATCGCACTCGACGGCCTAGGCGGCGCGCGCCACGTTAAAACGGGACCCGAGGCCTTTCGCGCTCTAATTGATAAAAACATCGATCCCCGTTAGGCAGTATCGCGGAGAACCCGTGGATTTGCCCGATACGCCCATCGACGCTTGATCGAACGAAGGAAATCCGTAAATTTTATCCTACGCCGACCTTCTCGACACCTTGCTCGACAACTGCGTCATTACCGCCGTTAAAGGGGGGGGGTGGTGGATAGGGGGGAGGGATAGATCGTCAATATGCCGGGGCGGGAATTTACGAGCCACCGCCGCCGCCGCCGCCGACACACGTCGTTAAGCGGATCAATCGTCCGACGAATATCATCGCGTTAAGCTCGCGTTGATTGCTCGCGCCATGCGCAGCTTCACTCCGACCGCCCCCCCCCCCCGAGCCCCTGTGTTTACCACCCGCGCGATCCTCGTCTTATCCGTACATAAATAAATATATATATATATATATATATATATATATATATATATACATATATATATATACACAAGAATCTCCCGCATATATACGTACGGCAAAAGGAAAAACAGAGTCTCTCGTGGTTCTGGAAAAGTTTGGAGGAGAGCGCGATTCGTTTGGAGAGCGGGAAGATTTCGAGGGTAATAGTCCGAGGCACTTCTTTTTCGCGGGTTTTTCGATTTCTACATCTATGCGTACATTTCGTCTTTACATGGTGTATAGTAATTATTATATACCTGTACTTAGGAGATTTTAGTACGTTCAATAGAATTTCATATATATATATATATATATATATATATATATATATATATATATATATATATATATATGAGTATCTGTAAGTAATTTTACCGCGGTGTTAAAGAGAATTCCTAGTCAATATATATATATATATATATATATATATATATATATATATATATATATATATATTTACCAACTTTTATGGCCAAATGATAACTATGTATAATTGGATATTTCATTTCCGCGAGGCCTGCACTTTTCGTAATTGAACTTTTATGGGGCCGCGAGGAAAGTATATTATTGTAACGGAAAACAGATATTTCGAGGAGGGGGGCTGGGGAGAATTACGCTGCTAGAAAAAAAAAGAAGTTTACGGTTTTATTTTCTACTCGACCGGGAGTTACTATTGTTGAAAATTCTTTTTTTTTTCTTTTTTTTTCTTTTTATACTGATATTTATACATAAGTTTTATTTCATGCAGTAAACGTACGGAAAGCATATCTGTAATACACGATGAACTTGAAATATTGCTAAAATTCTGGCTTTTACGCATATTGTCAATTTTACAGAGTACGTCGAGCGTTCGGATGGGCGTGCGCGCAACAAAACGCGCAATAAAATGGGTTAAAAATTGTTTCGATCCCGACGATATGATGCAACCAGAATCTCGAAGGAGGCGAGAAAAAAAACAGAGGGGCGGGGGGGAGGAAGAAAGAAACAATTGCGCAAAAGCAATAGTAGGATAGTTGGCCGGTATTAATGGAGCCATACATGTATAATTCATACGACTCGCGGCTTTGCATTATTATCGGTCTAATCCCGCCACGAGTTGAAATCGAATCTAACATAATACACTGGCTCTTGCGCTATTTCTATCCAGCTTCCGCGTGTATACAAGAATTATATATATATATATATATATATATATATATATATATATATATATATATATATATAAGAAGCTCGCGGTCTGTAAACTCAATAACAATGTGCTGCGCAGGCAGGCCGCGTCGAAGACACGCTGTACATCGGTAATAATATATTTAGCAAAAATTTTAAGTCTAGTTATACTAGCCCGTATATATATATATTGGAAACTAAAGTAAAAGTTGGCACAAGAATAATTGCATACATCGGAGGCGAAACTGTAAATCGCAACAGCGAATTACCGTTCGGACATTTTCGAGATATCGCCCAGATCTGTATCCATAAACTATTTATTAGCGTAATTAAAGAAATGCCGAGGCTCTACGGCTGGAAATGCAAAAAATTCGGGCGCGCGTAAACGATAATATTTTTTCGACTCTCGACGTCTGTCTGGACTGTTCATTTGCGGGGCCATTGAAAATCGAATCGAAACGATTACTGGGGAATGAAAAACTGATGGAAATGTGCGCTTTAGCGAACAGGTTTTCCGCTTTAAATTCCGTTCGTCATTCGTGGATGCACGAAATTCGGCCTTATGCGGCGCGAGAAAATCGTCGGTCGAAACGAATTTGGTCACAATATACAATTCGAAATAATTGTATATATATATATATATATATATATATATATATATATATATATATATATATATATATATATATCTTTTTTTTAATTCCTATACATATTTACTTTGATTCGCAATATTTCTTTCAGCGCTTATAACCCATCTAATTTTCTAACATCATTTACATATCATTTACATACTCGCAAACACAGCTGCAAGCTATATATACTGCCGTAATTGTTTTCACCAGATGCTCGAAGATTGTTTCCGTTACATTTGGTAACTTTTCAGTCGAATATTTTCAACAATGTAGCTGAAATAGTACGCAATTAATCTCGTCTTTAACAAACTTGCAACGACTGCGCACTTACGTTCTCTCTCTCTCTCTCTCTCTCTCTCTCTCTCTCTCTCTCTCTCTCTCTCTCTCTCTCTCACTCACTCTCTCTCTCTTTCTCTCACTCTCTTTCCCTCGCGTACTCTGGCTATTTACGCATTTCAATGTTTTTTCCTTTTAAAACACATTCGTACATATGTCTGGATTCGTCTATACTACAATTGCAGACGTAGTACTAGTAGTAACACCAGTAGCAGTATCAGTAGTAGTAGTAGAAGTATAGTCTGATGCGCCGCGCCGCGATGATTCAATCGTCGGAAAAATTAAAGCGACGCCTACATAATGCACACTGTGTGCAGCGACGCGTCACGCCAATAAGCTGCGCCATGCCGTCTATAACCGTTTTATATAGTACATATACTATAGGATTATGATGCGCATGGTAAATTTATCCCTCTCTGTACAAAACGCGCGTATATATAACACGCAGTGTTGCGCGTGCCTTTTTTTTTCATTTTAATTGCGCCCGTTATGTAAACTTGACGATTGAACGCTATCTTATTCTATATAGAACGCGAATCATTTACGTATTCTTGCGCGCTGTTTGTTTTACCACCAAGAGAAAGCATTTTGTACGCATGCGTATGCATGTAGCTGGCAATGAATTTAACCTATTTGCGTGCTCTTAATGTAATTACATCGATCATTACATCAACAAATAGTAATGAAACATAACGAATAACAAGAAGAAATATTATTTGAAATTATAAATTTACATTGTTCCTTATATTACCCAAGCGAAACTTCAGTTATGTAAACGTCAAAAGAAATCCAGGATTACTTGTCGGGGATCAATTGTATCTTAAAAACAATGCTGATTAAACATGGAAACTTCTTAGAAAAAAATATTATTGAAATTCTTGATTATCCTTGATTTTAAACTTTTTATAATGTTCTTAATAGAATTTTTTTTATCAGTTATTTTACAGGCCATAACAGTGTAATATCGCTTATTATTTTTTTCATTAAAATGGTATAGAAAAGGAAGGCAGGCAAGCTGTTAATTTTTGGCATTGTCGACGCGTTTAAGGTTGAAAAATTGTAGACGTGTTTAAACGTGATTACGAGTTACATTTCAATGGAATCAATAGAAAACTGCAGTATTCGATATTTCACTAGTTTGATAGTTAAATTTTTAAGCTAAAAATATAGAAATCAAGAAAAATGTATGATTTCCTGTGATTTTTCGATATACTAGACAAGACTTTGATTAATAATGTAAAAAAAAGGTTTAAAAACATGATACTATGTTTATATTTTTCCAATTTTTACTATAGATATATAGTCATAAGAAATTGACTGCATCAAGGTCATAACTTGATGCAGTACATATGTTTGAGGCACTTTCAGTACATAAAGTTTAAATGTTTACACGTAGGATGTTCTTTTATTTGTTACGAAATTAAAAAGTGCGATATTTTTTTGCAGAGACGTACGAAAATCCTGTTAATTTCACGTACTCGTTTGATACAGAAATGCTGCTTGATGCTGCTGTGATCGCATTATCAGTCTGTTCGGAAAAAAATTATTATTTTTTTTTTTTATTTGTTAAATACAATTGCACATTTTTATCCGTTAAGTGGTAAACGGTCTTGCTGACAGTGCATCGCTTCGACAATGTGTCATTTTTACAGTTAACGATGGGTGTTTCTGAAACTTGGATCCGTCGTATCGTTTCCAAAAATCGATGTAATTTTTTTCTATTGTTTTAAAAAAAAAACGCACGGAAAAATATATTGTGGATTTTTTCGAGAAAATTGATTTTTCAAAACATTCTTTCGAGATTGCGCTCTGGAAAAAAGAGAGTCTAGTTTCAAAAAATGTCTAGTTACAAAAGACATTTTTCTTTCTTTTTTTTTTGGAAAAACCATATGGCCCAACGTAAAGGAATTACAATCCATCAATGACTGTACAAATTACACAAAACCCAAATCCTCAAGCATTGTAATCATGATTGCTTGCATTTCAACAGGTTCAAATTACTGGCCTTTATTACTAAAATTGCTTAAAAAATCGATGATTGTATTTTATCAATTCCGATGTGAATCCTGCGATCCCCCAAACTGATTCCGACCTTTGTCTCCTCGAGTGCAAAACAGCCTCTCTCACTCATTGGACGATTTATATACAAGTTTTCCTTCCTTGATCCTCCTGGGGATCCCTCGCGCGGCCCTAGAACTTTCCCTTGACCTTTTTACACACACACACGCGCGCACACACATACACACATCCACACCCATCTAACCTCACGTACTATATCAGCACGTCGCGCTCAATTCTTCTAACCGCCCTCTACCCCCGTCCGTCTATCCACAGACGGTGATATCTCTGCGCACGGAGCTGGACTCGGCGCGCCAGGAGCTCCGCCGGCTCAACGATCCGCGCCAGCGGCAGCAGCGGCAGCAGCAGCAGCAGCAGCGCCCCGCGCCCGAGGGCGCCCTCGAGCGACTCTCCCTCGAGAACCACTGGCTGCGCAGCCGGCTCATCGAGGGCCTGCGGGAGTTTTACAGCGATGCGGCCACGAGCCCGCCGCCCGACGACATCAGCCAGGAGCAGCAGCAGCAGCAGCAGCAGCAGAATCAGAGGCAGACCGTCGTCGTCGCTAAGTCGCTCGACGCGCTATCAGTAGCCAGAGGCGAACGGTGAGTGTGCGCGTCTGGGGTGGCGTAGGTTAGATAAATGTATATATATATATATATATATATATATATATATATATATATATATATATGCACACTTTGGGCACTTCAGGCACGTTCGCTAAAGAGATTTAAAGAGGAAACGGGTGGGGTGGGAGGGCTTAACTATCCGGGAGGGAGGCACTTATCTACTAGTTATATGTATATATATTACACATTATATATATATCGACATATATATATATATATATATATATATATATATGTGTGTGTGTATATAATGTGAAAATCGATGAATAATTGCGCGGGACGGGGCGAGCTTTATTAGCGCCCCGGCCCACTCTTCTCGGTATATTATGTATAATAAGCTCGTTTCTCGAGCGTTTATTTGCATTACATCGGATGTGTGTGTGTGCATGCGTGTGTGTGTTGAGACGAGCCCCGACGATTCGCTAGGAATTAAACGAAAAATAAAAACCGCGAGAGCGATTCCGCGACACACCTGACCCGAGGCTGCTTTATTCTTTATTTTTTTTTCTTCTACTTCCCGTCGTGTCTTTTACGTCTGCTTTAGATAGCCGATGCACGAAAACCGGATACTTTACGCGTACGCGTAAAATTGCATTATCCTGACGGCACCGCTAACGGAGACTAGAATTTTTTTTTATAGCAGTTCCAAAAAGACTCGCGGATTAATTGTTCTTTGCGAAAATATTTTGACACTACGTAACTTTCAGGTCGACTTGTTTGGCAAACTTTGGCAATTAATAAAGTACAATAGAGATATAAAGTATAGGAGTTGAATAATATTTAATATTGTGATCGAGCTATTTTCACTTATTATAGATATATTAAATAAATACGATTCTTGTTACTTTTCTATGTAAAGTTACGCCAATATATGAGCAAGAAGCAACTCGATAAAACTACAACAACAAAAAATAAATAAAAATAAATATAGTAACATTTACTACCAACACTTTAAGGACTATTCTTGTAAAAAAAAGTAAGGACTATTCTGATAACGATAAAACATCAACTGTGCATAAGGCAAAAAAAATAACATCGCTTACAATTCTAACGTTCGGATAAAAAATTATCGTCTTCGAACATTACTGCAAACAACATTACTGCATCGAAAATTACAGCATACGACAATTCTGGTAAAAATCATCGTCATCGAGGAGCAAAATATTGCGTAACTATAACGAACTCGCAGCTCTCGGTCCGATCGAAATCGCGGTCTGCGCCGCCCCCCCCCCTCACTCTCGCCCTCCCTCGGCGCACAATGGCACTTGGCGACCCCGAGCGCGCCCCATTGTCGCCGGGCAAAGAGATCAAATTATCTCGTATCTTTAAAAGCCTCCGCGACGGCCTATAAAGTCAAAGGGGATATATTTGCATACAAACGCCGCGCACTCGCCGTCTCTTACGCATATGTATACGTATATATGTATATATATATACCCGCAATATCTACTTTTAGATGCACTATTTTATCGTTCGCGTAATCGAGTTTATATACGCGCTAGCGCGTAATGCGTATATTTGAATGAAACAAAAAAAAAATAAAACAAAAAAATTCTTTTATGGTAAATTTGTCGAGTACATTTTTATTCGCGTAGAATGTAGTAAAGGTAACGACGAAAAAACAAATTAAAACAAGTATATACATATACACACAGACACACACACACACGCGCGCGCGCGCGCGTATATATATGTATATATATATATACGTATATATGTAGAAGGGCAGTAATTTTTATAGAAATACGTTATACATACGTTATACGAACGATGTGTGTAATTCGATATTATTAGCATATAATAATCATCGGACATTGTTCAGAGCGCGTGTCAAGTATGCTAATCGATCCTACAATTTATCTTATACATTAATTTACTATAGAAACTCAACGGCGAGTTTTACATTATATCTATCTTTATATTCTTCGGTTTAGTCAAAGCATCTCAATTACATAATTGGCAGATATATTAATTTTAAAAAAAAATTATTTCACGTTATTTCAACTAAATATTACATTTTACAATTTTACGCTGCTCTGCAGCTAAGTCGATCGTTCATAAATACAATTGTGCACCAGTTAAAAGTAACTATCTGAAATTTTAAATAAAAATGTTTAAATAAAATGAATTTAAAAAATTCTAGAAAAAATACATACAGCTATCCAAGCGCAGAAACCTACTCTAATAAAATAATATAAAATGAACACAAATACACATAGATATATTAAAAATTCTATTGATTATTTTAGAAATATATTATATTATTGCATAACACCACAACTTAACATTAATCTATGAATTACGAATAATTGAAATAAGCAGGAGATATCAAGGAATACTATATTACATATTAGACGAATTACAGAATTTTTCTTAATACTGACTCTCAATGGCATATGTTTATAAATTTTATACGAACTTTATCGAAATATCCATAATTTTCGGTGATATTTCATACGCTAGGAATTGACAAATAAGTTCATGGAATACTTCAAGAATATTTAGTAACATTTCACTTAAAACTTTATATCATTCCACTGAAAATTTATGAAACCCTACATAAATGAACTTTCACCACTGATATTTCCCAATATTCAGTGACTCTTTCAATTTTTTTCACCTAGAAACGACTGTAATTTTAGTGTTTCTTTTTGCTTTTTTTTTAAACAATCCCACGTAACATATAACTGACTCCTCGCCGCGCTCGATTTTCACAGACATCCGGATAAACCGTCACCGGCGACAATGGAGGCGAACGAGACGGCGAGCGACGAGGCGCCGCTGACCGCCGCGGCCACCGACGCCGTCAACGACGAGCCCCCGGCCTCGGCGCCCGCGGACGAGCAGCCCGACGAGCGCGGGCACGAGGAGCCGCCGCGGCCGGCCGACGGTGACGAGCCCTCGGAGCCGGACTCGGCGGAGGGCGACGGGGCCGAGGACGAGGCCGGCGCCGCCGCGGTCGGGCCGACGATCCTCGGCGGCCTGCAGCAGCAGCGACAGCAGCACCAGCAGCAGCAGCCAGCAGCAGCTGCGAACCGCCTCGAACGAG
This sequence comes from Sycobia sp. Sy_11, assembly GCA_018907035.1. Classification (NCBI taxonomy): domain Eukaryota; kingdom Metazoa; phylum Arthropoda; class Insecta; order Hymenoptera; family Epichrysomallidae; genus Sycobia; species Sycobia sp. Sy_11. Next base: position 274,127 of record JACCIC010000138.1, on the reverse strand, counting down.
TCCGAGAACGAGTCCGAGGAGCTCGACGACATCGAGCTGATATTCACGACCGAGGAGACCTGCAGGGACGTGGGGCTGCAGGAGGACCTCGTGTCCATCACGGACGCGGACGCCTGGCAGAGGAGGACGCCGACGCCGGTACTTATATCTTATATAATACATGTGGATATATAAAATTCTTGTATCGTTCCTCGGTGGAATCGGATCTGCGAGTTCTGCGGGTGGATGAATTGATCGGTTCGTTTTTTTTTTTTTTTGAACGCTGCTACGAAAATACGAATTTTTCGTCGACGAACTTTAAACGAGTATTATTTCAAGACTCCGGCAAGTGAACGATATTTTGAACCTTTTTCTAATTTATGTTTACTCGGTGCACACGATTGATGAATAACTTATAGTATAGTATAGCGATACGTAAATCTTAACGCACAAGTATTTCTTGAAATATTAGCGCAATCGTTTCGGGCACATTTTAAAAACGGATCATAAACACGAAAGTGTCCCGTCTGAAAATATGTTTCAGTGAGATATTACGAAAAAAAAAAAATTTTACAACGTAAATATTAAAAGTATTTATGAAATATTACGTCTGAACACTTCTTAAAACGTTCTGAACAAAAATCGGATCGTAAAAGTCATTATGGAACATCTAAAAAAACGTTCCTTAAAAACTAAAAAAATATTTTATGTAGATATTTTTTTAATGTTTTGTAATATTTTTCAAGAAAATTATGAAAATCTAAAAAAAATAATTTTTTAAAAAATAAATAAAAAATATTTTTTAAATATATTCTTATATTTTGCACGAAATCTTCTTAGAATAATGTTTAACAATATTTTGTCTTGCTAGAATGAAATTGATAGTAGATGTTATTTCGAATATAATATTGTCTTGATATAATATATCTAATATTGTCTAAACCTGTCTTGAATTGAAAAAGTATCATTATTCAAAAAATTATAAACTAAATAAAAAGTATTTATATATTGAAAAAACTTCAAAGTAATTAAAAAGAAAAATAAGATTATGTACGTTTCCCGCTAGATCGCCTACTATAGTATCATCAAGAGAACGACAGCTGACCCATTTTCCTCCGAACTACATTATAAACCTAATTAGAGAAAAAAAAATGATGGTAATTAAATCTAATTTAATTATCCAGTTGATTTTAACAAAGAAAATTATTTCATATCAATCGTGTACACATCTATAGGAATACCTGTCGTTCTATTGAGCTCAAAATGTGACCTATAGTGAAACGTACATATATTAATTTTGCTGTTTTTCTGAATTATCTTTCGAGCTTTTAGAATATTCAGCTAACTTAACCTTTTTGATAATTTTTTTGAATTTCCAGTCTGGACGAAATGATAAATACATACTTTTATTTTATTTTGAAATTTTTCGTCTTTAGAATCGATAAGCATAATTTTAAAATATATTTTCAAAGCAAGCTGAAATCATGGAAGTGTAATAAGACTAATTGACTTACAAATACGATCAGAGATACTACGTCGAGAGACAATTACATTTAAAAGAAAAAAATATGAATAATGCATAGCTCATAAATTGCAAATAATAATTGTACACGCGGAGCTTTAAGAAGAGCTCAGCGTTAATTTATTATATAATATCTCAAAATTAGGTTTAATATTTTTCTCCAACGATAAAACGCATAAACGACCGCTCGATTCCGCGACACGCTGCGGTATAAAAATAAGCTTCCATTCCCCCACCCCCTCTCCCTCACCCGTCCGCGCCGTTTCCCCTCCCGCCAATAAAGATAAATTGTAGCAAGGTAACAAAGAGCGGCGCGCAAAAAAGACGACGAAGAAGCAGCAAAAAAAAAAAAAAAAAAACAGCCAACTACGAGTTGTTTACGGAATTGAGGCGTAATCGAAACCAATGACGACACGCACTGGTCGGAATTAACCAGTTTTCATGAACGCGAGCGCGCGGCGTGCATAGAGCGATGTTAAATAGAAAAAAGAAGAAAAAAGCGACGACGACGACTACGACAAAGCTCGTGATATACTAGAGTACGCCGCGGAATTATGTCAAAACAAAGCTGATCTATCCGCAGTTCGAGTTAATCGCCCGACGACGCTCGAGCCGCGCGCGCGCGTACGCGTCAAAGATATACTCGCGGGTTCTCGTCTCCTCGACCGTCGTCTCTTCGACAGAGCGCGTAATTTTTCCTTAAAACGTCCCATGCACCAATCTCCTCTCCCCCTCTCTCTCCCTCTGCCTTCTCGACCCTCCCACTCGTGAGATATATATATATATATATGTATGTACATATTCATGCGCAAAAACGCACACGCATCAATGCCTAAAACAACGCACCGCCCCCGGCAGATCGAGCAGCAGTCCGTGAACCGCCACCAGCAGCACAAGTCCGTCCTCAAGATCAGCCAGTCCAAGTCGGCCGACAGCGGCGACTGCGGCGAGCCCGGCCGCGGCATCGCGGGCGTCTTCAACGGGGGCCACGGCCTCCTCGGGGCGGGGAGCGCCGCCGCGGCCGTGGCCGCGATGACCGGCTCGTGCGGCGCGCTGCCCGCGGCCGAGGGCTCGATCGGCGACAAGGCCGGCTCGCTGGACGAGGCGGCCGGCTCGTCGCAGAGCAGCAGCATCGATCGCGAGGAGAGCGTCGACCGGTTCGACGAGAGCTCGAGCGGCCGACTGAACAAGATGTGGTCGCAGTGCTCGGTGCTGGTCGAGACCGACATCAGCAAGTGCGGCGTGCTGGAGGAGGCGGACCTGGCGGCGAGGCACGCGGCAAGGAGGAACACCCTGGCGGCGCCGCCGGCCGCCTACAGGTCAGTGAGGGACGACTGGCCGAGGAAGTCGAACGTTTTCTCTAATACTCGACACTCGTCATGTATATTCGTCTAAAATACATATTCTGTTAGACACCAGCTTGAATTCGATAAATATGACGATAATACTTTTAGTCGTTATAAATAAATTTACGCTACTCTATGATAAATTTATCAAGGGAGGGGAGGGATTTTTAATTAACGTATACACTCGTGTTGCCAGCAATTGCTCGTACCATCAACGAAGATTATAAGATTACCCTTGCCTTAGTATAAAAAAAATTAAACATATCGCGGGTTTCAAACTGTCTACCTACATCTAGAAACGTGACTACTTAACGTTTTATTAAACCCGATTTTTTACATGCGCGTTCAGTATCGAGAAATGAATGAAAAACATATATTGCCGAATTGACGTCGCGAAAAGAACTTGCCATTATGATAAGAAGAGTAGTCTTGAACAAATTACAAAGGGTTGGATTTGATTTCATTGAAATTTTTTCTGTCGGATTATCCTGCAGATGCGATAAATACGCTGGAAACGTAGATTTTCACTTCTCGCGCACCGCTCTAGCTGGATAATAAGCTCTAAAGTTCAATTGAATCAAGGTGAATAGAGGTTTAATGCTCAACTAATAAAGCATCAGGGTAAACTGGCAAACTCAAATTAGTTCTTAAAATAATTTCCATAAATAGGAGAGAATTTTTCATGTTTATGTTATTCAACAGCTGAAGAAAGATTGGTCAAAAACCTTATCCAGCATCTTTCTATACATTATCCATAGCTAATTAATATCCTGTAATAATAGCTTTTATTTTACCGAACATTTGCAAACATGATAAACAGACGTATAAAAGTGCATTTCATTCGGTGAAAAATCTTGTTCGCGTGTAAGACGGCCGTAAAACGGCTGAGCATTGTGTACTGGCTCATTTCGGGTCGAAAAATAGACTTTTCCCGACGTTCATCGGATAAGCGACGAAAGGCTCGATTGTCAAAAATCCTATTGCGAAGTTAAGTGACGAATGATTCATTCGCAAGAAATCTCGATAAAATGTACAGATGTTACGCGAGACACGTCTGTCGCGTAACGACTGTTTCCCACCGTTTTCACCGCCCTCGCGATGGTTCAGTTTCGTATCAAAAACATTTAATTCTTCCTCGATCCTATCTTACGGTATGTACTCGCGTTAACGCCAGTTTTAACTTTTGATTCTCGTTGGATATTACTTGTTCATCCTATTTAAAATATTTACGCAATGCTCAAGAGATGAACTGGGGACGAATATTGACGAATAATAAAATTTCTTTAAGAATAAAAGTTCAGATACTACAGAAAACATTACAGTGCCAAACATTGAAGGTTTTAATGGAGAAGAGGGGGTTAACGATTTTAACCTGGATAATGAGCTACGGATTAAGGATCTATTTAATTTAACGCTACAAATCGTTATTATGAGAAAAAATGTGTACGTATTATAATATTAATGTAAAGTTTGCTTTGTCATGTAACACTCAGAAAAGAGATTATTATTCCACGATATGTAAATCAATATAATTGAGAGTACAATCGATCGTGGATCGATCAATTGAATTCCTCATTGAACAGCAAATAAACAATCGTGTAATTTTACCCATATAATACATTAATAATGACCATCGAATCGATTCTCTTCATATTCTAGTGCTTTACGGTTTTACCAATTTTACAAATAAAAATTGAAATTTTGACATACAAGAGAATGGTTTTGTTCCTGGTAACCTTTACAATTGATCGATGTCCATACATAATGCGCAGAGAATTTTGTATTTTACACTCGACGAGGATTCTCTATACTAAAGTCCATACGTTGGCGCATTGAAAATGAAAATAAAAATCTGCTTTCCTTTCTATGAATTAGAAGTTCTTAAATTATGTCAATTCAATTCCGATAGATTTACCGTGTACTAGATTTACTCAGATGATTTGCGGATGTAGTGTAATGTTTGTCAGTTTCACCAAGATAATGATTAATGCAATTGGATCAGATTTTACTTAACAGCAACAATAACACTTTGATATCTAACTAAATGTGGTCCTTGATCGCTAAGTCAATACGAAGATCATCGTCGGCTGGTCCCCTCTAAGCGCTCAAACTTGTATGTTTAATAATTTAGCCATCTATCGAGGCGCTCGCAGGCCTCCTGAATTCGTTGATCAAACGCAACTTTCACAAACGAGAAGAAGACATTACACTTACCATTCGATAAACTAGATTTTCCAACAACAACAAAAAAAAAAAAAGAAACCCGCGATCCCCGTCGAACAGCCGCCCACCGACGTATACGATCAATACACGGTATACCGGGTAATCGCGAGCGTGAAAGAAAGTAGCTTTCGCAACACCAACCAACCAACCAACCAACCAACCAACCAACCAACCATCCCTCCTCTCTCGTCCACAGGCCCATCATCCACCGCGAGGCCCTGGCTGCGGGCCGGCGCAAGAGCGCCGCGCCGCTGCGGCCCGTGCTCGACCAGCGCGGCGGCCCCGGCGGCCACCACGGCGACTGCACCGGTGGCGCGGTCGGCCCCGGCGGCGACGCCACCGCCGCGGGCGGCGACCAGGGGCGGCGCGAGTCCGGCGCCCAGACCGACATCTCGGCGCTGCCTGCCCAGTGGCGCTCCGAGAGCTATCTCGCGCACAAGGTCGCGCACACGTTCACCACCCTGCCCAGCAAGTTCGCCCTGCCGGCGGGTATGCCGGGCCGGCTTAGGCTGTCGGACAAGACGCGCGAGGCGCGCCGGGTCATGCTGTCCGACATCAGTTTCACGAGCATGGTGCCGGAATTGTCGAGGAGCGCCGATCATCTCTGCCACGAGCCGCACAGCGGTCAGGTAATTCGAGGGGTTGTGTCGGGTGTGTGTGTGTGTGTGTGTTTGCATGTTTATATATATATGCATGTAGATATATAGAGGTATGTCGGTCGTGTTTTAATATGTCCGGGAATGCCGATACTACGTCGGTTTTGTTAATTTTATTTGTATACGGGCGAAGAAGAATCGCGTGTAAATCTGGGTCGCACCGGCTGATTCAAATGTACATGTATAATATGCAAAACGATACGTAGAAAAAAAGATCGTTTAAACCAGAATTATACGAATATCGAGGTTATGCTTAAGTGGATCTTTTAAATTTCAACGAACTTTGGCAATGAAGATTAAACGCGGTAAAATATATATCTATACGCAGTATTTTTACGATATTTCAGTGAAATTTTTCACGTCATAGTACACCAATAATATTCGTAGCAGTAATGTTTGTAATAATTCTTCAATATTACGTGATTAACTTAACAAATAATTTTATCCGTCTCGCAGTCTTGATAAAACGATCGGTGTAACAATATAATGACGGTCAGACTGACCTTGTTTATATTCAACCCCTTCGAATTTTCGGTTAATACCTAAGGTATATTTAGGTGGCAGAGGCAGTTAGATTGTCAGGGACTAACAAAATAATATTGGATACACGAGTTAGTCTCCATCTTTTGTTAAAAAATGGAGTCACCAGTGGATCCCGGCAAGAAATTTCAGGCCTCGTGTATAATAGTTGTAACTTGTGTATCTGTTAAAAATTTTGTGGCTTTTTATTTGAGTACTTCTTTCGGTGTCTTTTATTTTATCGATCAAAATCATGGCAAACTTCCAGCCAAATAAAAGTAATTTGCTAAAAGCGCAGCTTTTATTCTTTACTATGAGGATAAGTGCAGCTGAGGTCTACCGTTTGCTTTAGAAAACTTATGGGACGGAATGTATTGATGAATCAACGTGCCGCGAGTATTGGAAACGGTTCAAAAGTCGTGATTTTGCAATTGAGACAAGAATCGCTGAAGAAGAGGAATTAGAAGTTCTGCTGGATGAGGATTTGTGTCAGATCGAAGAAAAACCTGCCGCATCATTGGGCGTCACTCGTTAAGCCGTTATCCTGTGCCTAAAAGCATTGGGATTCTTTCAACAGGATGGAAACTGAGTAACGTACGAATTGAAGATGAGAGACTTCGAACGGCGATTTTGCATGTCCGAAATTATGCTGCAGTGGTATAAAAATAAATCATTTTTGCATCGTATTGTCACTGGTGATGGAAAATGGATTTATTGTGATAATCCTAAACGCAGAAAATCGTATACAAAACCCGGCGAGTTCACCCAAACGACGCCGAAACGAAATATTCACGTAAATAAGGTCATGTTCTGCATGTGGTGGGATCAAAAAGGTGTCTATATTCTACGAACTGCTTCCGAGTGGTCAAACCATCGATGGACCACATTATCAAACACAATTTATTCGTTTCAAACGAGCATTACAGGAAAAACGGCCAAAATTCCGTAAAAAATTATAGCTCGCGATGGATGATACTTTGAACAAAGGATATGTAAGCATGCGTTCATAATGAAATGCTCATATTTTGGAAAAATATACGCTGGAGACTTACTCGTACATCTAATAGATTTCTGTACTTTTTATTGTTATTTATTTTTAATCTAAATTTATTTTTATTTGATTTTGAAATGTGATTTTTAGTAATAATTTTCTATTTGAAATTCTAGGAGGGTGAATATAATCAACGAGATTATGACTTATAAAGATTATAAAACAGAGAAAAATATTTGTTAATTTATTTATAACAGTCGACATAAGTACAATTTTTAATTAATATTACATGATATTTTACTGTGTGTTGTTATATAATAATAAAACCATTTGGAAATAATACATTTGAACAGTAATGTCTTTGTAATATAATAATAGAGAAATTAAATTTTTGTACTGTTTCTAAAGTTAGTAATGCTATAAAATATTATATATACATTAAAAAATTACTCCTCTAATAGTAAAATATCGTTAAATTTACATATTCGAAATTAACAATTAACAGTAACGTTTATGTTGAAACGAACACAATTTGAACAAATCTGATTAATCCATATCAAATATGGCAATTAACAAAATTTTATCTACTTATCACAAATTACTTGAACGCGTATATCATATACGACTAAATTTGAATAAAAGTCTGCTTTATCTTTTTTAATTAGTTAAATTATCACAATATACTTTCTACAATCATACAATAAAAAATCTGGAATAAAGCAGCTACAAAAAAAACATACTAAAATACAAAATAAGCAGAATGATATAGACTGATGTTACATGCTCGGGTTCCTTTCAAAAAATTCACTCTCCCTCTTCCATTTCTGCCCAACTCCAGCACTCCCCCCAGGCCCACTGCTACAATTCCCGGGGCGGCGGTCTCGCCGGGCCCTGCGCCGCTGGCGGCGTCGGCGGCCTCCGCACCCCGGAGAGCAGCCGCCGGGAGTCCTGGGCGAGGGGCGGCTGCGCCGCCTCCAGCGCCTCGGGCCTGCCGAGCCCCTGCGACTGCGGCCGACTCGCCTCCTCGGACCTCTACCCGGTGACTACGGCCCGCTACCGGGGCAGCCTCTCCTCCATCCCCTCGCCGTGCGCCGGCTCGGCGGCGCATCACCAGTCGTCCTCGGCCGGATCTGCGGCGGCGGCGGCGGACTCGCGCCGTCACTCCTGGCGGCCGAACGCCGCGGCCTCGTTCGACGGCTGGCGGGCGCCGGCCTGCGTACCGGCCGGGGTGTCGCCGGGGCAGCAGCGACACCATCACCATCATCATCCGCAGCAGCAGCAGCAGCAGCAGCGACAGGGAGGCGGAGCGAGCGCCGCGTCAGCGGGCTCGACGCAGGCCAATCAGCTGGCGAGGCCGAGCTGGTCCTCGATGCCGTCGTCGCCCACCCACGCGCAGCCGCCCAGCGCGGCCGTAGTCGCCAGACTGGCCGGCGGCAGGCCCAGGAGGACGAGGTCCAAGGTCACGTTTCAAGGTAGGCTCAGATCAGCGATGCGCGTTCTGGAGAAATTATTTCGCAAAATGAGGAAAAATAGGCGACAGGAGTATGCGGAGGGAGCTAATAATTTTATTTTAAAAATTCCTGTTTGTACTTAAAATATGTTTATGGAAATTTTTTACTAGGTTTAATCTTTCCACCGTTTAGCTGTAAAAAAAGAATAAATGTGATATAATAGCTCTCTTCACACTTTAATTAAAAATATAATTTAATGAAAAAATGAATTTAATGAGAAATGAAATAACAATAACAATAATTTTCCAAATAGATTTATTTCTCTTAACAATTGTAATGCAGGTATTTCGTTTAGCAACATAACTATCCTATCAGTTGTGAATTTATTGTTTTCTTACCAGATTTCATTTTTATTATTTCATCAAATAAATTAAATCTGGGAATGTGGAACAGCTTCAGGGTCCATGAAAAATGAAAATTTAAATTAGTAGTAATACAATTCTAACGGAGAAAAATTTTCGAGGAAAAATTCAATACTGCTCGGTAATTAGATTATTAACTACTGTAAAAAATCTAAAAAATAACCATCAGTTCTAATAAATATTGTTGGTTTAATCGTAAATTCTCACCCCTTCGCTTATAATATATTCTAGGAAGCATAGTAATCTAATTACAATGTAGTATCGTAATTTTCACTGAAAAATTTTTCTCCGTTTACTAAAAGCGAAATTTTTATAAATCAGTCTCCCTTAGAAATACCCTTGCTTAATACATATTGATCAAAGTAAGATTATTAACAAGCTAAAATTTTCGATCATTTAATAATCTACCGAATTAGTTAATAAATCTTTCGTTTAATCTTCGATAATCTTGTATTGGAGTAAAATAAATGCTTATCGACAAGATCTTAACCTCAAATTATCCTTTTCGAGAGAAAAATTATTCAGAATAATTATTCATACTCAGCCGCGTGATTTTGCAAAAGGTGTATGTAATATCATTCTTATGTAATGTTTAACGGACAAAATTTTTCGCAAAACAATGAAATATTAGTCTCGACATCGAATCCATAAAGGCGCTAAAAAGATCTTTAGTTTTTTAAATCTTGTTATAACCTGCTTTATCCTAAAATCGGATCTGTTCAAATCTTTCAAATAAATACATTTTTTGTTGCATTTTATTTTGAGATACCGATGGATAATACACTGATATTACGAAAATGTCAATTATATCACTATTCACAACAGCAAAAAATTTACCCGAACATTATTGCCAATTAATTTTGTCCCAGGTCCAATAAGCAAGATGCAATTTTATTGATCGTAAAGAATCAGCCTCTCATAGAGTCAGTGCAAATACATATGGAACATATATTCGTATAGGTACACCATCAGCGCTTTATAATCAAATTGAACTTCTCTGCCACGTACGAAATTCAAACTCTGTTACCTGTATATATATATATATATATATATATATATATATATATATATATATATATGTATATATATTATATATATGCATATATGTATAGCTACATGTATATATGTATAGGTTAACTTTTTACGTCGAGTGAGAAACGGCGCGAGGACTCGCGAAAGACCGACCGTAACATCGAGTCGCTCGTAACGGCGAAATTTCTACTACTGTCTAAAGTTATTTGTATGAGCTTTTAAATTCAATCCTCGACACTTCTGCACGCATGATTTTCAAAATAGTCGCGGAGAAACATCCTCGTAACTCTGCAGATACAGTCTGCTACGACGAGACAATTACATTGTCTTATAGATTTTTTTTCCCTCGCCAACGCGAATGAGCGTTCGAGCGAACGTTTGCATTATCGTAATCTCGTGTGTTTACGTGCCAAAAGTAAATAAATAAAAGTCATTTTTTGCTCTATCGCATTGTCAAACTTGATTCGAGAAAAAAAAACGCTGAAAACACTTCGTCCCTCGATATGGGCTACGTAATATACATTTGTCGCGATAGAAATTCCGCTCGAATTATGGAGCTCACGAATACGTTATATATAAAGGTATACAGATATTCTATTTACCATCGTTTTTTCATTTCTCCGATTGGTTCCGTTATATTTGCTCGAGTAATACGACGTGACACTATTTTAAAATCAATTTTTGCGTCTAACTTATCGACATGTACATACGTAGCTGAAAATTGCACGGGACGAATGTTAAGCTGGCTCGTGACGAGCGTACCGGATTTAAAGGTCAATTACGTGCTTTGCTGGGACGATTTTTGAATTAATAATATAAGAAATTTTCATCGTTTGATAACGTCGCAGGAAAAAATATATCGTATAATTTTACTGGGATTTCAGAAGAGTTTCATTCGAACAAAAATGGCTCGCTCGAGAGACTTCGCTAGAACTCAGTCGCAGTACTTAAATCGTTTTTTCTTTCAACTTTATCAGTCTTGTTGAGGGTTATTATCCGCAATGATTTAACCTATTGTCTGAAAATAATATAATTTAGAGCCATTTATGTATTTGTTTTAGAGTTATTATAATCCTGTATTACTGTAAAAAGAAATTGGACAAGTATCTTACGTACGCGAATTTTCAAATTATTTCCAAAATACGACGTTATTGCTTTTCAAAGGAAATATATAATATTTTCTGTAGTTCGCGATATATTATTTAGATTTTTTTTGTTTATTCGCTTCTTTTTTTTTAGTTTTTTTTTTTTTTTTTTAATAAAACATTGATATTGTGGTATAGACATATTGATTTATTTACTTGCTAAAAGAGGTCAATATTCATAGTCATCGCAGAATGCAATATTGCGATGCATTTAATATTTGCACTTGGGAATCAATAGAGGACTAACGTCAAATTTGTATTTTTGTTTTTTTTTTATCTTAATACGTCGAAGTTTTGAAATTTTTCAAATCGAACTTTCGCGCTAATATAAGCTGGGATTTACGCAATGGGTGTATTGCGTGTATAAACCGTCAAGCAAGCAGTGACGCGCTTATGTACTGTCCTCGTACACGGTAGATTTAATTATAAACCGAGACCTCTCTCGAATCAATCTAAAGTTCGCTGAATTCGTTATATACAGGCAAACTAATACTCGGACTCGCCGATGGGAATTATAGTCGAGTATGCGCTGTTCGGAGGTGCTCGGGCGCACTCGCGCTCGTGCGCTTCCCCGTCGGGACGGTAGAATGCGACGATCCTCCCAAAGTCCTCCCGATACAACCAGTGTCGCGCGCTACCGTTCGACTACCCGCGAACCTCCCCTCCCTCCCCCCACCGCCCCAGACACGAACAAGCTGTACCCAGACCCCGACCCCCTCTGCTCTCCCGTTGCAGACTGCCCGCTGATCCGCGGCAGCCTGCCGAATCTGCGCTCGGATCAGCTGTTGCATCACGGCGAGACGAGCGGCGACTCGACCGAGTCGCTGATCGACGAGGCCGAGGACTACCTGAGGCGCAGCATCGACTCGATGCTGACGATGCCCGCGGCCGGGGCCGCGTCGGCCGACGCGAGGCGGCAGCAGCAGCATCATCATCATCAACGTCACGATCATCGGCAGCACTCGGCGTCGCGGCGCAGGAGGACGAGGCGGCACTCCGAGCCCGATCTGTTCCGCGAGTGGAATCCGCCCCGGGACGCGAGGCCCTATTTGCCAAAGGTGAGAGGCGCCGCGCTCTGGAGCGAGGTCAATCCGTCCACGTCGCGGATCGATCCTGCGATTATTCAGCATTTTCTCGCGGAACGACAGCGAGTATAATTGTCAAATATTTCGACCGTCGAATCTACGAGAAAAAAATACTAAATGTATAATGTTTTACGTTATAGCGGTCCAAGTTCATAATATTTTTTTATATCATTTCCATGTCAAGCTTTTCTGGGTGTGAAATATCGTCAATTCGGCGTGGTTTTTTTTTTGCATTCGATCTAATTATCTTCATTTAATCAGTTCTTTTCGGTAATTATACATTCTATATATATATTATAACTCAGTATATTTTAAGATCTTTGAATATAAGTAAACTAGAAAATTTGCTCCTGTTTTCGAATACCAAAACTTTTTTAATTTTGATTATATATTTATTCCGTCGATCGAATTTTCCTACAGCGCGGAGCGCGCGATAACGACGGCTATTGGGAAAATCCTCGGCTTGATTTCCCAGCTATGAATCGCGAAAAATTACCGAACTTTTGCGCGGCATTGACCCCGTTCTAAAAGAGGCCCCCGGCTGTTTTAAAAACAAAAAAAAAACAAAAAACAGCTATGGCATATTTACAAAACGCTGCCGCGAGATATCTTAAATATTTACAAATATTCGATCTTTCGCTGTTCACCGCGGCGTACACGGGATATCCAGAGCAAAATAGTATAGGAATAATGAAATAATGAAATTGTTCTCAACTATGCGTATTATGCCAAAACGTATTTATTATCAGTAAATAATAGCACTGTTATGATTTTTCTTTACGTCGACCTAAGCTTTTTCTTTTCTTTAAATTGACTTCCTTTGAATTCTCCTTGATATGACGGATTTTTAATTGAATTTTTTTTCTTCGGGTGTGACCAAAGTTCATACAGAATGTCCAACAAACGGTTTGGGAGAAAAAATGTCGCGCAAATTTCATGCCGATGAAAATGGAATACTTCAGAAAAATTAAAAGATCACTGGTATAGGATAATATAGGCACAATGCCTCGGACAGTCAATATCTATAATTATGTTTTTCCAGAAGGCGTAACCTTCCCCATCGAAATATTGAAACGCGGTGACAAAAATCCGACCCGACTATATCGTACTTATTATTGTGGATCCGATGAAGCAAAAGTAATCGTTAAAGGACGATACGATGAGGCGAAAATTTAACAGAGGCAGAAGCAACGCGTTCGTGATTAGTACGAATTTGTTGGAAAAATGTAAAATGAAGTTCGTGCTATATATATATATATATATATATATAATTCAACTTCCGATCGGCCACCAGCCATCCCAGCAAAGTCTACACACATAGCACGAACTTTATTTTACATATAAACGTGCGCGCGCGCATGTGTAAAGAAAAAATATACAATTAAACTTAAATTAAAAAAGGTTATAATATATATTAAAATGTATTACATGATATATATATATATATATATATATATATATATATATATATATATTCATATTGTAAAATAATATGCAAAAAAACCTTATCTTATATCTAATAAAAAAGTTCTACGTATAAAAAATAATTATTTTCTACTTCCTTGACACCATTGCATGCTGTATTTCAAAAGATAAAGAAATCAATTTATTCAGAACAATGTTTTTTTTTTTTTTTTTAATCTCTAGCTTAATTTCCATAAAGCGGACATTCGTTCAAGTTCGGTCATTCTATAGAAGTATTTTTGAGTCCTTTTAAATGAAAAAATATTTGTACAGTGACCTTTAGAAATTCTTGTAAAAGAACTGACGTTTTCTATATATAAATACACTACATAAATTTTCGAACATTACAAATGAAGAAAAAATTCTAAATATCCTACTTTTTCTCTCTCTCTCTCTTTCTACCTTTTTTGCCGCCCTGGGCCGGGTCGTCAGATACCGCGGGACCTCAAACTGGACCATCTGGTGAAGGTGATCTCCCCGGAGGGCAGGATACTCCAGGGTCGGGTGAGATACGTGGGCCGCGTCGCCGGGCGCGACGAGGAGCACGTGGGCGTCGAGCTGCCGAGCGGGATGAGCGGCAACTCCGACGGCACCCTGAACGGGAAGCGGTACTTCGATTGGTGAGTGGGCGTCTGTGTACAATATGCGCCCCTATTATACTCTGGCTTTCATTCGGCCTTCTTTTTTCTTTTCTTTTGCGCCACCGTCCAATTGAGCTTACGACCTTTCGTCTAGCGTTACTCCTTGCGTGGGAATGGGTGTGTGTGCGCGCGCGCGCGCGTAAAGTAAAGATGCTTCGAGCAAGAGAACGACTATATATATACACGCGGTAGCGATTATTTTCGACACGCTTTGCTTAGCTCGCAGTGGCTGAAGAGCGTTAATTTGAAATTGAAAGCTTTTCAAGAACAATGAGATTTCTCTATTTTTGAGAATAAAAATACACGAGCGTCGTATCGGATTTTCTATTAATAAGAGGAAAAAATAAATAAACGCAGGAGACACGTATACGCGTGTAATATTATATTATTTTTAGAAAATTAACTTTTTTTCCCCTCATTTTATCACGCTTATAAAGTCAATCTTTTATTCCACTTTTTTATTTCGTTATGAAGTCGATGTATATTTCATTACTATATAGGCAATACTAAAAAAACAAAAACTAAAAACTACATTTTATTTTTAACAATAAACAACAAACTAACATTTCAGGTGTGAGATAATCGGGTTGTTTTCAACGAATAAATATATGAATAATTGTATTGAAAAATATCTCATCGCGACTGCTTCCGTGCACATTTAGCTGTAAAAAAAAAATCTTAGCTTAAAAAATTTATGAAAAACCTTAGGAAAATCTCGGCTCTGCCCAAGGGCCGTGCGTTTCGTTCTCGCTGTACGAGTATCAATTCGAAACAATCGTTTTCTCCGTTGTCATTTAAATTTTAAAAATATTCCTATTCGTAAAAAAACGATAAAATTAGTATCCAGCGAAAAAACATCCAGGAATACGAGAAAACGCACTCGACAATGTAAAAATTATAAAAGCGCCAATATTCTCATAATGCAACGATCCTATTTTCAAAATTATATTCATCCAGAACGAAAGATTACTTCCTAAATTCAATTCATTATCCCTCCCCTCCCCCGTTTCAATCTCAATCACGCTAACGAACAATACTTTAATTAATAACCCATCGTCCTCGAATCGTCATTCCTAAATCGCGCCCTCGCCAAAGGTGCGCCGCACCTCTCGCGCATCCGCGCGCGGAGCCCGCCAGATCGCGATCGAGCGCGAATAATTACGGGACCTTATCGATGTGCATACGTCGTTTTGAACAGATCGCCACGAGGCGGATGAAAACGGGTCACCCAGAGCCGCCCGCGAAATCATCGCCGAGGCGCGGCATTTTCACCGACACCCTCGAGCACGTACAGACAGCAGCGGGTATTAATGTAGACTCGTTTGGATCGAAGATCGCGAAGGTGTCGAGGGAATTTCCTCGCAATTTCGAAGCTGCAATAATGATTGACAATAAGGATCGAGCGGGAAAATAGCCCGTTTATTCACGGTTCATACGAAAGAAAAAATAAGAGAAGAGAATTTATTTGATGTGTATTATTACTTATTGGGAAAAATTGGGATTGACTGTTTTTTTTTGTGTTTTTTTTTTTTTTTTTTTTTAAATTTTCAAAGATCGCCAATACATCGAAGATGGAAATTTTTCAAATTGAAAGAGGTTGAAATATGAACAATGGATATAAAAATTATTCACAATCTGCTTTCTTTATCAAATTAACTTCAGAAACTTATAGAAATACATAGTTCGGAGGCTTAAATTCACCTCTCGCAAGGATTCCAAGAGGACGTATAATCGTCTCCAAAAATATTGCTACAACTTGAAAAAATTTCAAGCAAAAAAATTTCAGTTTGGACGAGTACTTGAAAACGAGGACTGAAGCCAACCCTACGACCAAGAAAATTTCAACGCATCCTTACTTTTATCGACGTTGCGCGAAAGAAAAAAAAATATACAGCCGAAAGCCATTCTCATCCCCCTTAATTTCGTCGCAACGAGCAAATTCGATAAGGAGCGCGAATTAAACGACCGCGTAACTGTACCAATGTCTGAAAATTCGATTGGAGCTTTCTATACCGTTCCATTGCGCCTTTACTCGTATCTCAATCGAACGCCCGTGTTTCTTATTTTACATTGGCAATTTTTCAACGTTTGTAAATCAATCGTCATACGCCAATTTACGTGCCGTAGAAAATTTCTCGCTCAGTTCGTTAATGTAATCGGCCACCAGCAACTTCGATCGTGCATAATTTGTCAAAGCCTCGTGCGAGCTCTTCCGCCCTCCCTGCCCCCTCCCCCCCTACTCGTACGATATACGTGCGAGATTAGCATCGAAACGAGACTCTCGGCAGCCTGCGCACCCCTCCCGTTCCCGCTCGCTGGAACGATTACCGCTCCGCATATATGCATGTGTGTATATTATATACGCTCGTCCCTCCTCCTCCCCCACCCCTTCCCAACCGTAACCCGGCTCGTTATTATTAATAAAACAAAGGGCGTGTACGTGTGCGCGCGTCGATCCGTGCAGCCGATTCAGAAGCCATTATACAGAGCTGTGTGTGTATATAATGTAATCTCTCGTCTGTAGAGGTAGCACCTGGATCCATCCCCCTCCATCCACCCATCCCGACCCCCGCGCGACCTCGCTCATCTCCGCTACGCTGTGTGTGTGTGTGTGTGTGTCTGTGTGTGTGTGTGTGTAACATAGCTATTTACGTAAACTACGCGTACGTGAACACGAAGCACAGAATAGACGACTCGGGCACTCAGCCTTGGAAGCCGGCGTCGTCACCACTATCACCACCACCACCACCACCACAACCCCCTCCTCATATATATATATATATAGTAAAGCTCGCTACTTGCGTCTACATGCTTCGGGCGGGCGACCCGGCGGGGGGCGTGCGCGCTAAAATAGCCGATCCTTGACCTTAACCGCCGACCCCCCCTCCCCCCAACCGCCCTTTATCGCGCACGTCCGCGCTCGAGAGTGGAGTCCTCGACTGCACACGTATTTGCAAATGGATTCGTGTACGTACGTATGCGTGTACGATATATTCACGCGCGTGTGTATGTGTGTGTGTGTGTGTGTGTGTGTGTGTGTATGTGTGCAAGCGCGACGGATGAGCGTACGGGCGCTCTTTTTAACCTTTCCCGGGAGAAAACCCTGCGCGTACTTGGCGTGGGTACACGCTCGAGCGCACACACTGAAATAATGTAGGATGTCAATTTTTGGACACTTTCTTAAAAAAAAAAAAAAAAAAAAAAAAAAACGAGCTTCAGAAATTCTGTATATGGCGATTATTCGATTCGAAATTACGCGACGGTTGCGTTTAACGAGCATGCGCGGACAATTCCGGGGATACGGAAAGAGTTTCCTTCGTAGCGCGGGAACTATACGTAAGTGTCAGCATTACGACCGTGATAGCGGCGTCTAGTGTCCTGTGCCGCGGTCGCGCTTTACGACACCCTGTACCGCGTGCATATGTGCCGCGCAGGTCTTAACAAGCAAATGCACGGCGGCAAATGTTGTTCGATTAAAAATAAAAAGAAGACAACCCACGTTACATATTTATCGTCCAATTTAGCGGGAGATTGACTACTAACAGATCCAACCCCTTTGCTGCCCTCGCTAAACTCGCCCACTATATCCCTTACTATCTATACACATATTTATATATACG
This sequence comes from Sycobia sp. Sy_11, assembly GCA_018907035.1. Lineage (NCBI taxonomy): Eukaryota > Metazoa > Arthropoda > Insecta > Hymenoptera > Epichrysomallidae > Sycobia > Sycobia sp. Sy_11. The sequence continues at coordinate 256,031 of JACCIC010000138.1, read as the reverse complement.
TGCATACACAGCGAGCCCGAGCGCGCCGTCTTCGTGCCCTTCAAGAAGGTCGTGCTCGCCTGGTGCACCACCTGACCCGAAGCCTTCGGCGGGGTCGGCGACCGCGTGTACGACGACGCCGCTGTGTCCTGCTGCGATGCTGCGACGACGGCGACGAGGACAGGGCCGGAATCCACGACGACGGCGAGGACGACGCAGCCGCCCCGCATTCTTCTGTCCCAGTACACCATGTGAACGCTCGGCTGAGCGAGGGTGAGGGGAGGAGGGGAGGGGAGCTTTCGACAAGAACGCCACAGGCGCGAAAGTGGCCCCGGCGATATGGTATATATATATATATATACATATATATATATATATATACACACACATATATATATATATATATATATATGTGTGTGTGTGTGTGTGTGTGTGTGTGTGTGTGTGTGCGTGCATGTGTGTGTATAAGGGAGAACATTACGGGCTGACGTGTATTCGTCCAAATTGTTTTTTTCTCCTGACCTCCGTCGCTCGCGCATAGAATTGAGCTCGGGCCCGATGCTGCGAGCGATGTCTGCAAAAGCCTCGGAGCCCTTGTGTAGGCGTGTCCGAGGGGAGTCGGTGGCGCGCGGTTGTTTAACAATACGGATAACGAGACGATCGGCGGGCGTCAAGTGCGATTTTTCTAACGGAACGTTTACTGGGAACTTTTTTGTTTTTTTTTTTTTGTTTTTTTTGTTTTTGGGCCCCGCGAACGATTTCCGGAGGTCGCGCACGGGCCCCGCAAAGAATTTCGAGGGAACGATCTCTTTCCCCTATTTTCTCGTAATCTCGAGTGAAATTTGCAGATGATCGAGATTATCGTGCGCAAAAGTAACAGATTCTCATAAAGTAAATAAGGCGAAGTATACCTATTATTAGATTGACAGGCGAATCTTGGCCTCGATCCCTTTCCTTTTCTCAGTATTATGCTAAACGTGCGCATATTCTACGCGCAACTGAGAGCCGTATAATAGTAGATTTGGCCGGAATAATGATTATATTTGAAAAAATGCTCTTGAACGAAAATTCCGGTATATATATATAAATATAAAATCAATGGTTTTTTTTTTTGTTTGAGCAGTATCGAACGCTGAAATGTCGCGCGCTCGTTATATATACAGATTGAGAATTATTCTACGTGAGAGTTAGATATACTAGACGCTTAATTGACGAATCGAAAGCCAGCTAATAAGATAATGCGTAGTGAGTATCACGGGGTATCTATGACAGCTAACGATCGTCCCCGGGCTTCTCGTACTCTCCCATCATCATTCGTGCAACTCTGTCATTTTATTGTTTCCACAGCCGCATATATATATATATATATATATATATATATATATATATATATATATAGGCTAATATTGTAAAGCTATAAATTATATGGGGAGTATAAACATAACAGATACTATTTTGAATAAACTAATATAACAGCGAACTTGCAAATGCAAACTTTTTTCAGATAAACTTGAATATATATATATATATATATAGAAATCCAAAAAGATATTCTAAGAGTGTCGAAAGTAGTGTATATTTCAGGATTAATAACCGATTCAACTTTTAAGTCTATGCCCGAATTCGTTTGTTGTCCTTAAAACAAAAATCAAACGCTCTTGTACACGCACACATAACGAAATTCCAGCCGTGTGCGACTTTCCGTTTGGTGGAATTCTCTCTCTCTTTCTCTCTCTCTATCTCTCTCTCTATATATATATATAGGACCTTTCAATTTCGCCCGATTGGTGCTGAGAACGAAAAAGCCAAGACGGTGAGTGAGAAAATAAGAGAGGCTACATATTATTGTACGTGCACCGACAAGGAGCGAAAAAAACGATCTCGTTACTATAGACGACTTTCGGGTTTTTTAGAACTTTGCTGATTATCTCGCAAAGATTCGCCCGTTTCTGCAGATAAATCGGTAGCTCCGGTCCGATCGACGCGCGCTTTTGGGATGCGGCGTATAATTAGGCGTATAAATACATACATTGAAAACGGCGCGTAAATATGTATTTATTAAAGTGCATATATATATATATATATATATATATATATATATATATATATACACGTCTGCATATTATGTCTACTTGGAAGGGAGGCAAGAGTCGCGTGATATCTTTTCTGCAGCGACCTAAGAGGCTGTATGATATTCATATAAACGTACATTTACATTTTTACACACACGCACACGCACACAAGAGAGACAGAGAGAGAGAGAGAGAAGCACACACATACTTATACACACAGATGCGAATCTGTATTAACGACACGCGACGCGCCAAACGTTGTCTTTCTACGTGTCGCGGACAAGCCGATCGGGATTACGAGTCGCTTGACGGAATAACGGATGAAAATTTCGCGCATCGATGCGCCCCGTATCGAACGTGCCTCGTTCTCCATTATTATCCTCTTTTTTTTCATACACAGGCTACGAATACTTTTCCGCTCGGAATTTCGCTCGCGCATTATCGTGCATAAATAAAATTGCAAAGCGGGCAGAAAAAAAAACATAGTAATAATAATAATAATAATAATAATAACAACAATAGTAGTATTATATATCATATATTCAAGATTGGGTGTAAACGGCGAATTCACAACCGCGCCACCATCGCCGCGCCCGAGTGTCCCGAGATCGCGACGAGGCGATGCACGAGTCCCACGCACTCGTTGTAATGGACACCCTATCATTTGCAATGCCAAACGTAAAGTGAAATTTTGACGCTCCTTATTTAGAGATTAACGTACGCTACCTGTTCAAGCGGACGACCACGATTTTGCCGCCTCGAGGTGACGCGGTTATGTTAAGGGCCCCGTTGCGCGAAGTACTCTATTTTCGTTTCCAGATGTCCCTGGGCGCAAGATTACATTTTGCGCTTGACATCTCTAAACAAAAAAAAAAAAAAAAAAAAAAAATTATGAGGAATAAAGTCCCTGTGATTTCACTTAAGTTATTCAGAAATTTACTGTGCGTGTAATATAAAGAAAATATTTACACATTCTGAAATTGATCCTTTGGTATTCGGAGACCCATTAAGTATTCGGGCACGTTATAGAGCTACGTAAATATTGTAAAAAAGAGGAAAATCTAATTGAAAAATTTTTCAGATTTGCAATTTTGTTTTTTTAGACACGATTTTTAACGAGCAAGAGTAAACGAGTCATGTCGCGCACTGTATACAGTTCCGAGATCCGTCAAAAGACTCTATCCTCGCTAAATTACCTTTACACGTTTTGGCGACAAGGCAGAGGAAGGACGGGGGGGGGAGGGACAAACTATAATCTTACATGTGATCTCTTGAGGGGAGAAGTGCGACAGATATATATACACATATATATATATATATATATTATTTTTCGCGCGATGTAATATTTTAACGCTGTGCTTACGGTGAACATATTTATATACATAATATATAAATATTATATTGGAGAAAAATACTGTGCATACTATATATAAAAAGAAAAAAAACTATATATATATACATACTATACGAAAGTTTTTGGGGTACCTGCATGATCGATGACAATTATGCAATTTTTAATTTGATAATTGGCCAACGCTCGTGGGATCTGCGCCGTTCTCTATATAAAATAATCAAGCGTCTGTTACTTACAATTACAAAACTGCAGATTGTACAAAATTGCGCGGGTCATAATGGAGCGATTATACGAGGACGGGCGGTTTCTCTAATAGCATAATAATTGCATCTATATATATATATATATATATATATATATATATATATATATATATATATATACAGATACAGTAATAGATATAGTATGTTTGCCAATTTACCGGTGTTCCAACAGTATTCAAATTGACAATTTTGCTCTTTTTAAAGCATGATTTTTGTTTATTTAATTATAGAATTAAGCGCTTCTTTTTGTTACCACGGACTTTGTTTTAAATATCATTAGTTCACTTTCCCTTCTGCTATATTTCGCGCAAGTATATACATATATATCTATAGGGCGTTCAAAAAGTTCCGCAAGGGTGTTCAATAACTCGTCGTCTTATATTATATATACCATTTCGAAACTTTTCGAACTCTCTGTATATAAGAATCGCACCTCTTTATATTTACGTGAGTGAAAAAAATATATATATAAAAGAAGAAATACATTATATAAATATATATATAATATATATATATATATATATATATATATATATATATATATATTGCTTCTTTCCTTATTTTTGATACTCTTGGTTTGAATCGTAATTGAGATCAAACTTCATTTGGAATTTTTTAAATACATCTGAATTAATTATGTATATATATATATTGTACTTGATAGCATTATTATATATAATATGGGTTTGAAACTCCATGCAACCGAATCTTTCATTGTAATCAAAGATTGTTTGATTCTTCTTAAATATATTTATTATACATCCAATGGCTGTTACGTATATAAAAATAATTATAAATTATATATCATATGCGTGCTAATTACGTTTTCTAATCGATAAAAAAAATAATTTATATATATATATATACATATATAAATATATAAGAGAGTATATGTGAGACAGAGCGAAAGATATATGAAGGCATGCTGATACTGGGGATTTCATTCTTATTTGTGTCAAGTGTTTAAAATAAAAGTAATTAAAAAATAAATCAATAAATAACTAAATGAATAAATAATCAAAGACAATGCATCTGTCGTCGAGCGTTGAAATTATACTTTAGAGAACCGATCCATAAATGAAATAAACATATGTATGTGTATATATATATATATATATATATATATATATATATATATAACAAAAACAATGTATACAAAATCAAAATAAAATATCTTGAATTCTCGCGTAACGATAAATTTAACTATAAAACTGTTTTAATGTACCAACCTATATATATATATATATATATATATATATATATATATATATATATATATATAGTGTTTTACCGCATACATACCTTACAACGATACGATCATATACAATAATTGTTTTCTTTTCTATCATTATAATAATAATTCTCAAAGCTTTATTTAAAGCCCATGTGTAGGTAATGTTTATTATAGTATTTTCGGAGACTATAAATATATATAATGGAAGGGAGAGAAGGAAATGATCGATTCAGATATTCAAAACAATATATAATGTATAATTAATTACACCTATGTATATGTATATGTATGTATATATATATATATATATATATATATATATATATATATATATATATATATATATATATATGGAAGATAGGCAACGCTCTGATGGTATACGTGTATGGTAACACTTTGTGCATAATATACAAGATAAGCTGATGTGTAATGCAGAAATATTGGTGTAAAGATCATACTAATTGTACTTCGATTGGTGCCGCTTAAAGCCCCGAAAGCTCTGTATAAAAAAAAACCAAGTGACAATGCAAAAATGTATAATTATTGTATGCTCGGACTCCTTTTAGAAAATGTACGACTATGAAGCGTCCTTTCGATTCTCTTGTACAGTGTCGTATAAGATCATTTGTTGGCAATGGAGACGAGATTACATTCTTATTCATATTCCGATTGCTTTTGTCTGGTAATATATATATAAGTTACATTCGCTCAATGTAAATTTTCGTAAAATAACAGCCACGCAGAAGCGACGTTGCTCGGATATATTTAATATTTAAAAAAATTCGAATACGCGCGCTATATTGTTCACATGCGGCGATGATGCTAAAATAAAGAATTGATTAAATAGAATAAAGACAGATTATTGTGAGATTGTTGAACTATATTCTACTATCGTTCCATCAAATGTATTTGGCTGTACTACAAAGAGCGAGAGTTAAGCGAGAGAGAGAGATAGAGAGCGCAAGAAGAATTGTGGGTATATCAAAAAGTGTACCGAATAAAAAATAAAAATATGATTACTGTATAGTAGAGAAAAGTTTCACTTATCTGCCTTTCACTTTTTTTCCTCTCTTATTACCACAATCAGATATTTATATATATAGTTTTGTTTTCTTTCAGAAACATTATTGAATATTTTTTTTATTTATGTTAATTAGAACTAAAAGGAATGGGGATATGGTTAAATTCACATATATAGATATGTAAACATGCTTTTCGTAACAAGGATATTTTATCGATATTTTATGTATATTTACTTAACAAAAGTTTAACTACAACTAAATTTTTTTTGCTTTTTTTTTGTTAAAACAAATTATTGTACAATAAAATACAATTGCTCGATAGAGAAAATATTTTATGTAATATAGATCCAATATATGTATATGTATATATGTATATATGTATATATATATATATATATATATATATATATATATATATATATATATATATATGTACATAGATAGATAGATAGAAAGAGTCGACGAATAAGTATAGAAAAGGAATATATAAAGTAAGTATATTATAATTTTGTTTCTTTTTCTCATCGTATATACATGTACCTTTAGATATCGATAATAAAGCTTTAATTACTAAAATATCGAAAAATATAAATTAATCAATTAACGACGTCACAAAATTATGTTCAATAATACATATAACCAGCTTCTTCAAAACATTTTTTTTTTATACATAGTTTAATTAAGTACAATGCAGTAACTTTTGAACAATGGCAAAATCAACTTGAGGTACAGAACAAAATATGTATATATTCTTAGTATCCTACGGATTAAGGAGGCGCTCGGCCTATATGTAATAATACCAAAAATAAATGCAGAGAGGAAAGAATATAAAAAAAAAAAATTAAAAAAACTATTACTCTGGACAAGCACGGCTTGTTACGGTAAGTTTTTTTTGCAACGGGTGACGTATTTCGTACATACGCCTAATATTAATCATCACATTTTCACGCGGTGGAGAAGAAGAACGTTTTTCCCGGACATTAATGGCCCTTTGACACGTGTACATATATATAAAAAGGAAAAATACCGATGTGTACCCGCAATTTTCTCAGGTATCCCTCTCTCCGTATATATACCTTATATTTATATAACGTCCGAATAGAATTTTCAATTCCCGTCGGTCCACCCTCGCGATAATTCGGCCGCCCGCCCTCCCGCACCTCTCCGCCCCACCCACGATTCCAGGCTCGAGCCACCCCATTTCCAGCAGGAAAAAGGAACCGAAGGTGAGCGAGAGGGTGGGAGGGTGAGCCGGGGAGGGGGATTTCGGCAAAATAGAAAGGCGAAAACTCATCGGCCCGGCGGAGCAGTGATCAGTGATGGGACGGATAATCGGCGTACCAGCTGAACGCCCCGTTCGGCCCCGTGTGCGCCCCGAAGTCGACGTAGTCGAGGATGTGGGCGGTCGCCGCGCGCTCCGCCCTCGTCGACGGCTCCATCAGCTGCATCGTCGCCGCGGGCTCGTTAACCGCGGCCGCCACCAGGTGCTGCGGCTGCTGCTGCTGCGCCTGCTGCAGGAACTGTAGCTGCGGCTGCTGGGGCGGCTGGTACTGGTGCTGCTGGTGCTGGGGCTGCAGTCCCGTGACGGTCACGGGCACGTAGGCCTCGGCGGCGTGGCGCGGCGGCCGCGGATAAGCGGGCGACGGGGCAGCTATCGGATTCAGCTCGATCACGTCGACGCCGTCGATTGGTATGGCGATGTAGCGGGGCCCGGCGAGAGCGTGGCCGAGGCAGCCGCAGCAGGCCCAGAGGGCGAACAGGCGCTGTGAAAGTCGCGGAAATACGATTAAATTATTAACGTGTAAATGTTTTCTCGTATATTATTTTCTTAAAATGAGAAAGCATCTTCTCAAATCAAGAAAGTATTTACTTAATGCAAGAAGAATTCACTTGAATCAAACCACGTCTTCATAAATCTAGTGAATACTTTCTTAATTTAAGAAAATGATTGACTTGATGAAAAACAAGTAAATATTTACTTGATATCAGAAAAAAAAATTTTTCAGCGATATACGCTGATCGTTGTTAAATCCCCCAATGGAGGCTCGAGTCTTTATTGATTAAGGTGTAATAAGGTTTATTCTCAGATTTTTTTGTTGATTTCATTCGAACACATCCTTTCGTTTCCTGAGACATTTTTTATTATTGACTTTGTTCCTTAACTCCTTATCATTTTTGTCAAAAGTTATTTTCGAAGTAGATCATTATCGTGCCGGAAATAAAAATAGGCTCAAAAATGATTGTTAAAAAAAAAAAGAAAGATTGAACAATTATCGAGATGTATATTGAATCGTAAAATTCGAATGGGCAATAACAAAGATAAATGATTCGATCTCTATATTAGCTTTACTGCGAAAATTTTTTATTATTCAGTTTAATAAAGTAACTTTCGATTTTCAGTATCTATATGTTGGTTCTTATTAAGGTCGTAGCTATTAAGCGATGTAAACAGTATTATTACAGTCCAAATCCAATTGAAAATAAAATTACAGAAGAGCGTAGAAAAGAAACGTTTATAAAAATCAACGATAAATCTTATATCATAACAAGTCCAAACTAGCTGCAGTCAATCGCGTCTAAATAAGTCTTTTTTTCTTAATTTTCACATTCTATATGGCAAAATTGAATTTTAATAAAGTGAATTTGAAAAATTATAAAATTCAATTTTTCAGAGGAAAAAATCATCAAAATTCTTATTATAAAAATAAAAAGATAGACTTTTGCCTCGCGAGAATTTTTTCAGATATTCAGAAAAATTCTTTTATTTCGTTAAAAATTGATCTCTTGGATGTATTCTTAAACCACTTAATTTTTTAGATACTCCAATGTACAAGTTAAAATAGGAGGAGCTATATATATATATATATATATATATATATATATATATATATATATATACTCGCGTTAGATTTACTATTATTTCATTTTAAAATTTACTTCCATGATTATAATTAAACTTTATTTTTCTTAAACAAGGAGTTATATATTTCTACATAGCTACATTCACTTTCTTCAGGATCTCTGCGCACGAGCTCTAAAGGTAATTAAAATAAAGAAAACCTTTTATGCTTGAAACTTATAGAATGTTCACAAAGACTAAGATTAGAAACTTTTTTTTTTCTTTGTACATAGATGCGACCTAGGCTTACAGAGAAAGGTAAGTAATTGATGGCAAACGTGAAGAAACTTTTTAAATATAAATATATATATATATATATATATATATATATATATATATATATACGCTTTCATTTTACTTTAGAAACTGAGAAAAATTATTTGAAAAATGCCGCATTGTTTCTGTTATAATGATCATTTCTTTACTAATATATTATTTGCAACAAAATTTATTTCTGAATCGTATAATGAAGTTTCTATTATTGTCTATTTATTTACAATGCTCTCGTTTACAGGATAGTAACAAGATATTGGTATTTTAATAAAAAAAAATTATATGCTTCGAGGCCTCAAGTTAGTTTATTAAATGAAATAGAGCATTGAAAAAAGTATTAATTCTATTAAGAAGATACTTCATAGAATATACACTAAAGAAATTATTTAGTAAATTCAAATAGCCGTTATATCAAATAGATCAAATACATCTTACTCATTGTTATAAACTATTTAGCTGAAATAAAGATAACCTTTTTAACAACAAAATCCTTTTATTTCATCTTCTTAGCTAAATGGTTTTTTTGAACTTAATAAATACAAAAAAAGTAATTTGTTGAATCCTTAAGCTCTTAAAATATAAACCGTTCCATCAGTATACATTTATGTATTTAAACAAAGTACAAATAGCCTTCAAAAAATCACAAGGATCATCCAAAACCGCACTATACTTATAATGCAAAATTCAAGATATACATAGATATACATTGTTATAATTACCAAAACATAGCTATCAGCGGCACAGCTCGGCATAATAAAATCCTTTCAAGGGTGGCCTTGGTTCAGCTTCCAAAAGCTATATATTGATATATGTAGATATATATATATATTTTTCTAGTCAGCTTAAGCGGGCACCGATCGCTCTGCGGCAGAGGCGACGAGCAGCAGCTCCCGTGATCTTTATAATATTTCGACTGAGCGGAGATTTCCGCGGAGCCGCGATTTTATATACCCGGTCGCGCTTGGTCGCGCTGCCCGCGCCGCTCGCCCAGCCGCCCGCGCGGCGCGCCGGCCCAGCTTTCTCGCGGCCTCACCGCCACAGCGCGATCGAATCCTCCGAGGAGGAGGCGCGATCGGGCCCGCCTGTCTCCTCATCCTCCTCCTCCCGGCAACTTTTCGGGCCCGCGCGCTGTACGGGTAGTCGATTATAGGACGCGACGCCGCGCGCTTGTGCGCCCGATGCCGGCGGATACGGATCGATACGAGGAGAGATGGAGAGGGAGAGCGAGGGAGCGAGGGAGAGAGGGAGAGAGGGAGAGAGCGAGAAGAGAGTGAATCAAAGAGGCGCCTCTCAATATGCTTTTCCCTCCTGCCTCCCTCAGGCACTCTCGCTCTCATTCTTTTCGTTTTACTTCCGATCGCGTGGTAACGCGTTTTTCCCATTGCAGTGTCAGCGCGCTAGGCCGCCACGCCCGTAGACACTTTTCCGCGCGCAAAAACCCCCGACAGATACGGTAGCCGCATCGTTTTTGCGCGTATCACCAGTCTTTATATATATATATATATATATATATATATATATATATATATATATATATATATATAGTCTATAGCGGAGCTGCTGCAGCGGCTAGACGCGGTAGCGGTAGCGGTGAAAATACAAAACTTTATCTAGAAGAAGGGAGATGATTGAATAATAAAAGAACGGGCGTTTTATTATTCGTAAATTTTTATTTTGATTTAGCACCTTGTTTTTTTAACATCTTTTCGCACCATTTGACTTATGTATTTGTACGTGTGTGTATGCCTGTGTGCCTGTGTGTGAGTATATATATATATATATATATATATATATATATATATATATATATATATATATTGTTCGGCCTGTTTAATATGGGCGAACTTTTTCCTCGCAATAAATTTTATAACTAAACATTCGTGGGAGGGGACGAGATTCGTTCGATCGTTAATGTTACGCTCGTTAAAATTTTATAATGGAAGATCGAGAAAAAGTTCGTGTCGAAAGAGCACAATTATTGATTTCGTAGGAACAATTGCTGTGCGCGATGTAAATACCTTGTTCTTTTTATTTTATTATATTTTATTCATATTTTCACCTTTCTTTATCTTTGATTATCTGCTAAATAATTGAGTTAATTAATGAATTTGATTTTCAAACCGTCAACTGAATGTTAATTTTTTTTTATAAAAATATAATATATCCTTTGCAGTATAACTGTTCTTAAAATATATACGCTATTATGTCAACTATTTACCATTCCACAACCATGTTATATGATTAGTTTCACAGACTTCCATATGAATCACATTTTTTTTTTTAAATCTTACATGATTACATTATTAGATCAAGTGTAAGGCACGAATTTATCGTTTTTTATCATTTTTAAATGCACAGAAATAATAGTAAAAAAAGTCCTAATAACGAATAAAAAATAACCAAAGCTTTTGAAGAAAAAAAATGCAATTTTTTTAGATTCGTAAACATAATTTTAAAAAATGCCAGTATTAAAAAAGCGCAAATAAAAATCATTTTTTTAAACATTTTAAAGTACGTGGCGATCAGATCTGAAACAAAAATGCTTAATCCTTATGCTACATTGGCACGCTTATAATCGCATTTATTTGGAACATTTGAGACAAAAAAAAATTTGTCTAAAACCTATACTAATCTAAGATTGGCGACCCAGTCGCTGCCTTTTTATACGAAAGCTATACAGATACTGAAAAATTACATATTTTATGGTCGGTCTTGCTACAGTATTTTATGCCTCCTTTGTAAATTCAAGGCTTGATTAGTATCCGATACCCAGCCACTGTCATTAAGAGATATTGTAAAATACTTTTCGCAATGCACTTCGATGATCAAAGCGCACAAAACGGCTTAATATTATTCGTACAATATAAAAAATCGAATAATTTACTAATTTTTCTTAAAAATTAAAAATACTCAATTGAAAGTTTTTATAGTTCAATAAAAAAAAAAAACAAAAAAAAAAAATATGGAATACAGAGTGAATTCTTAAAATACCTCTATTAATGTTTGGATATTTGGAAAAATTCCGAGAAAAACCATACGAATCGCGATCATTTCGTTAAATCTACGAAACGTTCGTCCTAGTAAAATAAACAATAGCTCGTAAATTTCTATTTTATGTTAAACAAATCCAAGTTTGGTCGCTTAACATTTTCCCTCGGCCGGCAATTGATAAAAAATCACGATTCCTCAGCTTTCTCGGACGGCTCCGATTCTCACTTTTCACGGTTTCAGCCGAATTAAGCACGAATCGGGCCAAAATGAAAAAGAAAAAACAAACGAACAAACAAAATATAGCTAAGATCTAAAATCCTACAAAGTATACCTTAACTCTACTTATCTATTTATATAGATTTCTGAGCGTTCGTGAGCGCGATGTCAATTGTTTTTTTTTTTGTTCAAGTTGTTTAATGTACAACAACGTTGATGTACCATCGTGGAGACGTACAAGGCGCTCCGCGTAAAAACACTGAATTTGGACGTGAAGGAGCGATCTACATACACGCAGGCAGAAAGCGTCTCGCCCCGCGAAGCTCACATTTCTCCCGTACGCGTATACACACATGTATTTCTATAGGCCTAGCCCACTCCCCGGGCGAGAAGTCAATGCCCGTCGACGACGCGTCTTCGTCGTCGACCGACCCCGACCGACCAATGACTTGGGCCGTTTTAATACAGCTCGAACTCGTCCGAGTCGCCGGAATCGAGATCGCTCTCGAATCCGGCAGGTATGATGTTCTTGGGCTGTACCGTCCTGCTGTTGGACTGCGTGCCGAACGGATTCGCGGCCCGATGCCGCGGCCTGTTGTTCTGGCCGTCGCCGCCGCCGCCGCCGCCGCCGCCAAAGCTGTTTCTGTACTTGCCGTTCGTCGGCGCGGCGCGGAAATTGTCGCGACGGCCGCCGCCGCCGGCCCGCTCGCCCGCGATGAAGTTCAGCGTCGCCGAGTCCCTCTTCGATTCCGAGACCGGGGACGTCAGATCGATCACCTCGATGCCGGCGGAGGTCTGTAAAAAGAGCAAAAGAAAAAAAATAATAAATTTACGATCGGTGAATTATTTTACGTCATTTTCCACGGTATTGTGGATAATTTTTCGATAATGATCTACTGGAAGAAGAAAAAAATAAAAAATAAAAGTAAAGTATTTCATCTGTTGTAGGAAAAAGTCAGTTTTCTGAAACTATAAGAAAAGATTTTGTTGATTTATGGAATCGGAGCTGTTTTGCCGGAAAAGAAGAAGATAGTTACTTGACAATGGGAAATTTTTTTTCAATATGCACAAGGAGACTGACAAACCGTTTGTTAAATTAGAGAAATATGTATTTGAATTCTCATAAATATTTTTTCTTTTAATTAAAGAAATGAATGATTTCATTAAAGAACCTTAAGCGGTTGAAATTAAGATTTACAAGATTCAAAAGAAATTTATTTTACAAATATGGATTCCTTTGAATGAACTACTGATAATTCTCTAAGGATATTCAGATAAATATCAATTTATAATTTTATCTTTCACGTAATTGTTAAAAACTAAACAGTCTAATATATAATACTTCCAAACAATGATTCGTTAACATATAATACACACGATGTAATTACTCTTTTAAATTTACACCATCCAGTATTATATGAACTTGAAAAGGTTCGCAAATTGAGCCTGGTCTATAGAAAATGCTCCTATTTATTTTCAAACAATTCATAATGTTATATAACGTGAATCGAGCTCATTCTTCTTCAGATAACTATAAATAATAGAACTTTGATATAATATTAGTGGAATTTTCGGTATAAAAAATTTGATAGGTAGCGTAATGATGTTTCGAAAACTAATCTATAGAAATTGGAAAATAAATTGTTTTTTTTTCTTTCTTTTTTAATCGAGGCACCTAAACAAAATATGGCCATGCCTGTAAGAGTCGGCGATTCCTTCTGCGTTATTACAGTCGCTTTGATAACGCCGTTAAATAATGAAGACAATTATTGTTATAAAAGAAAGCCAAGCATAAAACTGTCCGTCAGAGAGCGAATAAAATATTTTAATGACAATTACAACAATCTTCGTTTCCTACGGCGGCGATAGGGTGAAGACGGTGGTGGTGGAGGGGGAGGGGGGAGGGCTATCTTAAGGAAACGATATAATAAAATTAATGCATAACTTTATATCGAAGTTTCTAAATGATTACGCGCGTCTTTGACGACTTCGACGACCATCAATAAGATTAGCACCGTGAAACGGCTCCCTCCGTCTCCCTCCCTCACGGCCCTCTCCCGGGCCGTATCGACACCAACTTCTATCTAGAGGCTTTAATCGTTTTTTGCACGAAACCGAGAGCGTCCATCCGCATCAAAGCGTTTCCGAGAGCGTCTCCCCCCCTCCCCCCGCCCCTCTCTCTCTCTATGTCGCTGTCAAGTAAACCCCGCGTATACCATTGTGTATATATATATATATATATATATATATATATATATATATATATATATACTCATTTATACGTATATATAAATTACGAGCGATCTGTCTCCGTATAAAATTCATTTATATACTTGTAAAGTCCAAAGCCGGGAGGGACTTATCAACGCGCGTGGCTTACCGCACGCTTACGGCTGAATATTAGCCTGAAAATTAATCCGCGCGCGCATAATGGCAATTACGCGCGCGCTCAGGCTCGTTCTCCACGTTAAAAACGAAGAGGAAGGAGAGAGAGAGAGAGAGAGAGAGAGAGAGAGTGAGAGAGAGGAAAGAGCCGGGTGGCGGGGGGGGGATCTGTCTCGTGGGTCGCGCGATTCCCGCGACCATCCCCCCCCCCTTCCGTCGCTTGTAAAAGGCTGTAAGCGCGCTTTGGAGTGGAAAAGCGACGACTCGTACCTCCGCCCCCCCTCGGCGGCCTTACTCGATGCTTCGACAATAGGCGAGGAGCCAACGTCGACGATTGCTATAATAGGCGTTTCCGCGAAAGCGCCGTTGGGCTTACGATTACGGGATGGGGGGAGGGGGGGGGAGACGGAAAAATGGAAAGAAGAGCCGCGAAGCTAAATAGACACGGAGTCGTCGCGAGATCATAGACCGCGCGAGCATCCTCATATATATCTATCTATATATAATATAGATCTTCAAGACCAAGCTATATCAAGGCAATACCGTCTATATAAAAAATAAGTACAAGATAAGATCAAGAGCTGAGACAAGTTAAAATAGTAGATATTGGTCTTGGAAAGGTTCTTTTTTGGATGATGTGTCATGTAGTTTACGTACTTATACAAAATTATTATAAAATTTACCTTTATCAGTTGTACTTTTATGAATTATCAATGTAAATTTTCAACTAATAAGCTCGATTTATTAAAAAATAAACGTATCCGCGTATATGCGCGAATGTATATTTATTGGTTCTGGACATTTTGGCAGAATAAGACAACTGTAATACCATAATTACAATTAAGATTTAAAAACAATACTAGAACAGAATAAACTCAATGATTTTTATACGCGAATAACTGTACTACCATATACGGATTCTATCATTACACCACACGCGTGACGTAAAGTTTCGCATTTTACAGCTATTTTTACATCTCACTTCTCATTTATATACTATTTGATAGGTCCTTAATGTTCGCGTTTAATTTAATGCTATGATAATGTTATAATATGGAGACCAGAGAGAGAGAGAGAGAGAGAGGGGGGGGGAGAGAGAGAGAGAGAAACGACTCACGGAAGATATCTGAAAATCTTCTATTATATACGCTTTCTGCGATGTTAATTCCAAACCAACCGCGCATTTTACTCTACCGCGCCTGCGGCTTTCTGAATTGGTGAAATAACAACAAAAAAAAAAAAAGAAAGAAAAAAAAAAGAAGAAAAAAATGCCCCAAAGACATATCTTAACAGCACCCCGTAAATACGTCGCTCGAGCCACCACGAGTCCTTAAACCGACGAAATTGGCCACAAAAGCCAATACCGCCCAAGCCTGATCCCAGCAAAAGAATCGAAAACCGCCGATAGACCCCGCCCCCGCCCCCAATTGTAAATAAATAAAAATCCCCCAATTTAGATTATTTCATGGGATCTTGGTTTTTGGAAATACGAGAATTTGCTGGACGTGCTGGAAGAAGGACGTTGAACGCGCTTGAATTCAACGTTCCAATAACATGCAGGGAGACGCTCGGTTATCAACGGCAAGTTTTTTTTTTTTTGTTTGGGTTACTGGTCCCGTGTTATTATTTGTTCAAACGTTTCATTGCCAGTTCTATAATGGAGGATTTTCAGTAAGAATTCTTTCATTTGTCACAATTATCACCGATATACGTACTGGCCATTACGAGGATAATAAACGATGATCTAAGTCGAGATGTGAAAATTCTCAGGACTTGATGTAATTAACCGTTAATAATTTTCGATACCGAGGCACGCGTACATCATTAGCTGCCATTGTCCCCGTGGCATATCCCGCATCCCATATATTTATATATACATATATATATATCTTATGCAATCTACCTTCGGCTGCGGCGAGACCGTAAGGTCGATCTGCTCGTAGCCGTTGCCGCTGCGTCCCGCCCCGTTCCTCCTCGTCGGAGTAGACGGCTGCTGCTGCTGCTGCTGCTGCTGTTGCTGGGTCAGCGACAGGGTCGAGCTCGCCGCCGACCAGGGCTCGCTCTCGGGCCTCGCGAGCTCGAACCTGATCAGCTCCTTGCCGATGTTCATCAGCTGTAATTGAGCGAGGGAGGACGGGAAAAAAAAAAAGAAAATGACAATGAGATCGCTCAATGGACGACGAGATGTGGATAAGTCGACGGATTTTTATTTTTACAATGCGATACGAAGCAAGGGCGCGATACGATGGTTCTCAATGCACAATTCGTTAACTGCTAATATAGTAAAACAGTTAGTGTAATGATAAATCAATAAAGGAGCGAATAATTGAGGCTACGAATTTTTATAGTTTATAAAAAAAAAAAAAAAAAAAAAAAAATCTAAACGTACTACGAGTACTGTTAATAATATAAGACCGCAAAACAATGCGAGGCAAATGAGAAAAATTGCTTTCACGTCTATATATCAGTGAATGAAGTAAAAGTCAGATCTGGTCAGATTCACTCCGTACTCGGGCACTCAAGCAAGTCATCCTTTAAATACGTCCACGCATAAAAATTACGGCTATACACATATGTATGTATATATAGGACAACATAAAATTAATTAACTTAAGGATCCATCGGAAATAGATAGACGCGGTAGGGAGGTCGTTTATTATAATTAATTGGCTGTAATGCGCTGCTGTAGTCCGGTAGCTTTCCGTTTTTTTTTTGGTTTTGTTTTTAGTTTCGTTAAAAAAAAAAAAAAAAAAAAAAAAAACTCGACCCATTATCATTATTATTCGAGAAAGAAGAAGACGAGCCTCGAACTTGCCACGGCGGATTTAGAATAATTGAAAGGACTCGTAGATTGTCTTTGATGATCGGAGAGAATCGGAGAAGATTACAAGCCGCTAAATATATACAGCTGTAAAATTCATCTTGGATCGACAGCTTTCTTTTTCACGGTGTATCGTATTATTTGCTATATATATATATATATATATATATATATATATATATATATATATATATATATAAAAGGACTTTCCATAGACGCAACTAGAAAGGATTCTTAATATTATCCTGGTCTTGTTTATTGATTAACATTGCCGCGGCGCGGCTGGATTGGGCCAATTATTTTATGCGGCCTAAGCGAATAATCTTTTATTTGTGATTTTTATGTTGAAAATTCAACGGGGTAACGGTATACGACGATATCAACGTTTATCGACCGACCCACCTCTATTGCGAGGCCGATGAGATGATTTTTTTTTTCTGATTGCAACAGCATTATATATATATATATATTTATATATTGCTTCATTTTAATAATTATATTACTATAATTTCATCGGCCCAAAAAATAGCGCCGTTGACTTGCGCAACGATCCTTTAGAAAGTCGACGGGTGTATAAAAAAAAAAAAAACAAAAAAATACATTAAAGCCTACGCATTATTACCATGTTTTCTGTATAAACGTGGAAAGGTTATATCGCCATCAAATAGGAAAAACGTGCTTTCTTGTGCGTTCAAGGGACGAGTGCCGAACGGTCAAATCGATAAATAATCGATGAATTTTACTATAAAGCATCGCAACATATATTCATTGTCTTGTACGACGTTAATTGCGATTTCTTAGACTCATTATAAAACGCTGATAACGTATACGTATGCTATGCTTACAATGACACTTGGATAATACCGAGCGAGACGCGTGTAAGAAAATATAAGCGCGTATAATAGAAACTTTTTGTATCAGACACTTTCGCGGCTCTATGACAAAATCCGTAACCGCATTTGGTATGTGTATATATATAAATATATATATATGTACATGAAACAATTTCATTCGTTTCCATGTTAAAGCATGGTGTATTATACGGGATACCTCGGCATAACAGTTTTCACAAAACTACGCGTAACTTCTTTTGTTCGGGTTTTTTTTTCCTCTTTTATTCTGTGAACGAAGCACATTTCAAATCAAAAATGGTTTTGACTTAATCCTTTTTACATGCACCGATACATCGGGTTCTCGGATAAGAGATTAACGTTATGCAATTCAAGCCCGATGCGTAATTATGCCGAAAGTTGCATGAAATTTGTCTCAACTGTATATATATATTAGGATCGTTGAAGCGAGCTGCATTTTACATTGGCGAAAAATCAATGCAGCGTGTGTCGAAGTTTATTATTTAAGATTCCAAAAAACTTGAGTTTTGTGTTTTGAGGAACGGTAAGAACGAGGTAAAAAAATTACAGGCTCGAGTACAGACACACACAGACGCGCGCGCATTAAAGGGCAATGACCTATTTTCTTCCCCTTTAATTTAATAATCGATGTATCGATTTGGTTATTCAGATGTCTGGCGCTATCTGGGTAAACACACACATATACGAATACGCTGTATCGATGGCGGCAAAAATATTAAAGAATTCGCAGTACATGAAAAAAATTTAATATGCATATATATATATATATATATATATATATATATATATATATATATAAGTTTTGCGTAATTTATCGTCAAATTCGTATTTTACGTCTTCATCCTGAATTTGATCCGCTTTATAATAAAGAGTTTTCTTGGTCATTTTATTTATATAGAAAAGAAAAGTAATCAAGTGCAGTACCCTTATTATATCGGAACTTTTCGAATTACTTTCAAAAGCGGCTTTCGAGTATTTTAAATTAACCAACGAAATTGCCTGTAATCTAGTCCTAGGAAAATTCTTTTTATTAATAAAATTATTCTGAAGCAGCGCGTTTGAGAAAGACTAACTTATTGTAATTTCTATAGATATATAATTAATATAGCAGTATAAGCGAATAAAATAAAAAAAAAAAAACACTTTGACAATTTGGTAATCATTAAAATCTGACCATTGAGTTTAAATTCTTCGTTGACATACAGCAAGAGGAAAGAAAAATTTTGTTCCGGGGCTAAAAAAAAAATTTACCATTTCATTACATGCAATGAATGATACACCGTTATACACTAATTCCTATTATCGAGCCGTATTTTATTTGAGCCTCAATTTTTTATCGAATTTTTTATTATCAATTCGGCGCGAACGAATATCGTATATCGATACCATGTAATTCGAGAAGAAAGAGGCCAATATTACAAAAGAAAAATAATGTATTATTTCAATTTTGCGAGCTTTAGCATACACGTGTATATATATATATATATATATATATATATATATATATATATATATATATACAGTTTTTCTTCTTCTAATATCATTCCCGTCCAATTTCCCATGTATATTCCTCCATTTTTACTGAATGGAAAAAAGTAACGCCGGCGTCAGTTTCTATCGCTCGTTATATTATAGAAAGAGAAAGTACATTAGCCGTTCCGATTCCCCGATCCGTATCGTCACTATAATACATAAAAGCGCGGCGCGTTACTGGCTTGACTCGGCGGGCCGTTGGAAAGCAAAAAAAAAAAAAAAAAACAAGAGCCAGAAAAAAAAATTAGAGAGAGAGAAGGGGGGGGATCAGCCGCTATTTAACGGCCCATTCATTTCTTCCCTTTACTCCGTATCCGCATATATAAATGTGTATATATATAAATGTGTATAAATGTGTATATATATATATATATATATATATATATATATATATATATATATATATTACCTGATTGTCGCGGCTCGCGTAGATCTCGATGCAGGGTATGGGCGATCCCTCGCGCCTCAGGCGCGAGCCGTTACCCACGGCGCTCCTCTCCTTGTAGCCCCGGATCTTGGCCGTGCATACGTACCACTTCTCCATCCTCGTCAATGTCTTGAACGCGTCGATCGCCTCGTCGCTCCACTCGGCGTCCCTGCGCAAGCGAGGATATAACGACGGGTCAGGATATTTGGAATTTTTTGTCATTAAATACAATACGCCTATGTATACTTATATTATAATTTAACAAGACACACACACACACACACACACACACACACACACACACAGACGTAATTTTAATAAATACTAAGTGTTTGATAACAGAAAATGAATAAAAGTGCGAACTTTTATTCTATTTCGTTGCGTATCTTTCAAAAATCTTTCAAATAGTTAAATAAAGCAGTAAGAGTGTATTTTTTATTAAAAAAAAAAAAATTATGTTTGTACAAGCATTGTCTACATTTTTTACGTATAAGCATTTGTATAAGCATTATAAGCTTTAAGGAAGGGTCAAAAACCAAATGAGCAGGCAATATTTATTAAATGATTTATAATAATTTAAAGTATCAACGATTAGAACAATTGCGTAAAACAAATGAAACGAGTGCGCGGGCTCGTTTTGCCAAGGAGAGATTCATTCCCGTCGTTCTCGGCTTTACCAAAGGTCGGTAGCACACTGTAACACCTAAAATAACGGTTCTCAAATGTATTTGACCTATACAATTATGCATCATTTAAGGCAATATACATTGTGCCGTTAATTTTAATCCCAGCTAATTTGGTTATAGTTACGTTCTAAAGCAGGAACAATTATGACATTCGAATAAATGTTCGCTCGAATTCCTAATGAGTAATTTTTTGTTGTTCTGTTTTTAAATTAACAAATTGTTTCATCGATTCCGGAAAAATTCCTGTTAAGTTTACTTTATGTCGGCAAATATTTTATTAATTTAAACAAACCGTACTTATGTTGAATGATTCAGATACATATTTTTTTGTTTTGAGAACATTTTTTCTTAGAGAAGGATTCTATTCCTTTGTAATGGACACCCCGTTTATTTCTGCAAAAACAATCTTATACCATGTAAATAACGAAGAAAAATATTTTTAACTGCCCCTTATGGTTTAAACTATTTGACAGACCATCGTTTAGATTAAATTCTTTTTTTTTTTTTTTTAACTTTTTTTTTATAAAACAAAGTTTGAGAATATAAGGTGTCACGCCAGATTCTACGCCAGGACAGTGGCAAACAAAAAAAAAAAAAAAAAAAACAAATCCGACTTTTTTTTAACACCCTTATAAAATTTGAGTCATACACGTCACTATCATACATATCCAACTAATCAAACTGTCGACTAATTCTTTACGCTTTTGCAATTTTTGGGAAATAGTGTACTGCACGAAGCTAATGAAGCG
Organism: Sycobia sp. Sy_11; assembly: GCA_018907035.1. Lineage (NCBI taxonomy): Eukaryota > Metazoa > Arthropoda > Insecta > Hymenoptera > Epichrysomallidae > Sycobia > Sycobia sp. Sy_11. The sequence continues at coordinate 234,255 of JACCIC010000138.1, read as the reverse complement.
CAAAACCAAGTATCGCGCGCTGTTCACGATTTTTCCACGAGATCGCATACACGCGCGAGCCCGCGGCCGCGTTCTATTTACGGAGGGCTGCCGAATAACAAAGTTTCTTTCTGCGTACAGGTGATGCGCGACAGATGGCGGCGGGAACCCGTCCAAGATTCATAAGTGACGAAAGACGTTTTGTTGTTTCAGCGGAATTTTTAGATTCCTCCGATCGGATGGATACGTATAGGACGATAATATACAGCGAAGCAATTTATGGTGGAAATGAGAGATTGTATTGGACTGGAACATTTGATGCCATGCTATAGTTATTCTTTTTTTTTTATTTCTGCAGAAAAAAAAATTACACTGTCCTATCTTATCATAGTCAATTGACTGGAGCTTATATTTATCTAATAAGGAGAGGAGGATCGTTTCTATAGTCCCAGAAATTTCAAAATACGTAATCAAATATTTATTAAACATTGTGTTTTGATATAATATTGGAATTATACTATCTTTCATCGTAAAACAAGATTGTTGTTAATAAAGCTTAATGATTTTAGACATTTAAACGCGTTGTCAATTCCATTTCCTTTGACAATCGCTACTTACGGAATTACCTAAGAGCCGATTTCTATTAAATTAATAAATATCTTTATCGGTCTTACAATCTTTATACTACAATACATTATACTAGCCAATTTCTAGATTTTATCCCGAACTACTCGTAATAGGCCGAGGAATAAAATAGGTCTCGAAAAATTTTTATCCGAATTTTCGAATTTCGCAATGCTATCGAACCGATTTGGTTTCCGCAAAAAAGTTACGTATGGAAATAGCAAAAAAAAAAAAATTTCCAGGCTTCTGCCCAGAGTACCTCAAAATCGATGATGCGCAAGGAATAAGCGTGTTTTTACGTATTTACAGTTACATCGATACAATCATCGATACAATTACAAATTTTAAAAATTTATATATCCGATTTTTGTTGATTATGATTGCTAATATGATGAAAACTTAAAGTCATTTACTGGATTTCAGTCCAGTCCTCGGTCGTGAGGGGGAGAAAATGAAAAACAAAAATTAACGTATTTTATGGGTTTTATCTATATAATTACTAATTGGGTAATCTGACGTATTTATATACAATATATTAAACGATATTTATATAAAATTTAAGTAACTGCTTCTTATGTATCTTGAAATTCTAACCTAATCGGATGAAGAGATTAATTCTTTCTTTTCGAATTGCAGAAATGAAAAATGACTTGCCCGATCCCGCGATAAACGTTACTATATTATTAAATAATAAAAACCATTAATTTTTATAATTCCATCCGCATTATTCTGCAGCGCCTGCGATGCAGTGACGGAAGTAGCTAGTACATGTGTATATGTATATATATATCATCGTCAATAAGTTTCGTGGCACATCCCGCGCCACGCGCGTCGTACGCCCTCGCGCCTAGCTTGTAAACATCAAGTGACTATCTTTGCCCGGCCATTTCCACTCGCCCATCAGTCCATGTGGTATATATCGTTCGCGAATCATATACACGCCAGTAATAGAGCAGAGCAGTACGCGCACGTTCTCCAGCCGCTTCGTGCGCTCTTACAGCAATAAAGAAGAGTTTATATATATATATATATATATATATATATATATATATATATATATACTACATATATTCTAGATCTCGGGCAGCCGCGCCAAATCATCATCCACGATGAGCTTGTACGTATAGATCCGTAGTAAAACCAGCGGCGTCGGGGTGGGAGGAAGGCAGAAGACAGAACCCCGTCCGCACCCGGCCGGAGGCGCCAGGTTCGTACTTCTACATTATTACGCGCGCGCGCTCGCGAAGATATTTTGGCAGGCAGCTCGACACGGGCATAATAATAATTCAGCTTGGTGACGAGGACTTCTTGTCCCCTCCCCCCTCCACCTCATCACCCTCTCTAACCCTGGACTCTTGAATTATACTATACATATATATACATATATATATATATATATATATATATATATATGTATATATATATATATATCGCCGATCGTAAACTTTCTTAAACGAAAGGCCGAGCGGGGATAATCGGCGCGGCGCGGCTTCGGTCCAGGCGCCAAAAGAGTCTCGACGGGCGTGGTCGGTAGAGTTTTTTGACCCTTTACGTAAGGGTCGAGGGTGGTGAGAGAGAGAGAGAGAGAGAGAGAGAGAGAGAGAGAGAGAGAAAAGGAGATATGACATTCGACACAAGAAAGCCCGCTCGACTGACCGAGACATATATGTATCGGCAAGCGTTTTAACGTTCGTACTTTCGAACTAGTTTGTGGTCGAAATTCGTATACGCACGGGAGCCGGGGATGGGATGGATCGGATGGCGGAGGGGGGGGGGCGAACGAGAGAATCACCGAGCACACTCCATATGCACGACAATAGGCGACAGCTCGGCATCGCGGATTTTGACGCTTCGCGTTTTTTTACGCCGACGCGCCGGTGCCCGGTACGCCGCTCGAGGAGCGCGCGAAATTTGTCGGGAACGCGGGAATAACCGCCGCTCTGGCTGCATTTTCGTTCGTCACGGGTGTGTCGCGCGTCCCCCCGCTGCTGAGTTCCATCTGGCCTCCCCATCCACGTCCAAAAAAAAAAAAAAAGGAAATGAAAAGGAGACGGCTTTTCTCGGGTTTCGTGTATCGTACAGGACGTCTGTCGAGTCAATATTCTTGTGAATCTTTTAAACAAAGTAGCTTCTACAATTTACCCATTGAAATTGTTATACTTTGAAAAAGTTCTGATTTTTCGAATTTTAAATTTCAAAACTTGCCGCATCCTTGTTCGTTCAACAATTTTGACTTGTGAAATTGCAATAAATTCATACTTTATTTTTAAAAAAACTCGACTGGTACATCATGTTGAGAAAAATTGCCAACGATAGGGGCGCCATAATAATGTACGATGCGCATATTCATGAAACAAAGTGTCAAACTTTTATTCTGAAAACCATTGCTAGCGTAATAATTCTTTGAATTTGAATCCTTTCAAATAATTCATCAAAAGTGAAACATTAACAGTCATTGTTAATTTTGCAAAATTTTCAATTACGAATTTGTACGAGCGTATAGTTTCTTAACGTTGCTGAAATCTGGCAAAATCTAAACGTTAAAAAAACACACACAATTTTTTAAACAAGCATTTGACGGCGTATTATAACGGCAAACAAACGGAAAACTTTGGCAAATAATTAGCACACACATTGTCTGGCACGATTACAAATTACAACTTTTGTCACCGCCTATGCAATATTATCTATATTATATTTCGATAGATTAAAAAAAAACCATAGATAAATAATCTGCATTTCATCGGCACTATACTATATCTATCTCATGAATGTAGATAGGCTTGTCTCTTAATATAATAATCGACCTGTAACGATAACAAAAGACATCTGTTACACTTTCAATATACCGGCTGCGATTCGTATGATTTCCATGTATTAATCTACATGTAATTTTCTAGCGTTCTTCTAAATATAGATAACATACAGCTAATTGTCATTATACATATACACAGATATGTAAACGCAGCTTATCGCGATCTATATACGTGAAAGCGTAATTGTGCATCGTATAAAATCACCTCACAAAGATTCGATTTTGTGTGTGTGTGTGTGTGTGTGTGTGTGTGCGCGCGCGTGTGGGTGGGTGGGTGTGTGTCAATAGTTCCGCATGACGCAGGTGTCATATCGTTCTCGTCGCGAATATAATACACGCCCGCCGGGAAATTATTGAAAGAGCTCTCGGTTTACGAGCGTACACGTCCGCGCAGCCATCGGGCATTTTCAATGCAAACACGCCGATAATTTACCGAAACGCGCTCGGGCTGGACGCCGACCAAATACCGACGACCAGCGCCGCCCGTCTCGTCCGTCTATTGGCACTAATATATCCGTAAATTGGCTCCGTCGTCCGAACGATTTCGCCGATCCTCCCCCTCCTCCCCATCTTCGATCGTCGCTCTTCTTTAAAAAAAAAAAAAAAAAAAAAAAAACACTTCTTCGTTTATACAACAATTGCCGTCCCCCCTTCTCGTTCTCGTAAACTCATGAAATCCCGGGGATCAACGGCAATAGCGCATTTCTCCGACTTGATAATTGGAGGGAATGGGAGAGAGAGAGAGGGGGGGGGAAGACCACGAGCACTTGTTTACAATGGTATATCGTACCGATGCTCCACACTACCTACACACGCAGGCACACACATGTGTGTGTGTGTATATATATATATATAGTAAAGCGTCGTACTGTTTATAAACGGCATAGCGAAGGAACGGGCGAGGGGAGATGGCGAACGGGAGGAGGGAAAGCGAAAGAGGGAAAAAGACGGAGGGAGCGAGGAGCCTCCTTATTGAGCACGCTTTACGCGAGGAACGCGTCGTCGCAGCAGTGCGGAACGTGAATCGTTCAACGCATCAGCTGCGTTACTCCTATGTAAATACACATACATACAATATAATTACCGAAAAGCAGGGAAATTGTCTTTTTTTTTTTTTTGAATTGTCAGTGACTTTTATAGCGTGCGCTCGCGCTCTACGAGGGGAACGGGGAGAATCTCGCGTTTCTATATATACATACATACATACATACATATATATATATATATATATATATATATATATATATATATATATATATATAAACTGATCTAACACGGATTCTCATTATACACGTACCGAGGCAAGGGGACTTTAAAGCCGCCGATCTCCCCTCCCGCCGCACGGACGACGAGCTGGGACCGCAGCATGTGATTCATTCGCCCGCCCGGCCGATCCACCATTTCGTACGTATGCACATTTCTCTGGTTACGTTTCTCGAATTGCCGGTACGCAATGCCTTTGCATCTGTCAAGGGGCTCCTAATAAATTGACGCGGCAACGCGTCGTCCGCGATGGCTGCGCACGACTGCCTCTCTTTGGCCTGGCGTCGTGGCTCCGTTCTCCGCTCCCGCCCCGCCCCCCCCCGCGTCGTTCGCTTATTTTCACGATAACGAAAAAATCGCCCGCGCTGCGTATAACACGCGTTACGTACGGATAGAGATGCGCTCGGGATTGTCCACCCGATACGTACGTGTATATAAAGATATAAATTAGTTTCGAGGGGAAGAGTTTTTTTTTGTGGAAAGTCGGAAAAATATGCGACGTGCACGACGACGACGACGACGACGAGGACGACGCATCCATTGCGGTTATAAGAACCAATCGGATCCGCGGTAAATTCCCTCAATGCGATCGACGCGCTCATATATATATATATCGCCGAGATCTTTTTATCTATGTATATCCCCCTTTCCTCTCCTACTCCCTCTCAGGCTTACCGTCAAAACGAGCTGCACTCTTTCGTTTATACCCTCGCGGGCTGCAGAGCCACCTCTACGTATGTGAGGCTTTACGAGGAAAAACGCTTCCCCCCTCTCTGTCTGTCTGTCTCGCACTCTCGCGCTAAAATAGAATTTTCCAAGCACCGCGTCGCGACCGCTGCCCGCGGTCTTCCTCCCTCCCCCTACCCCTTCTCGCAATTCCGCGCGCGCGACAAGCGGCGCTTTCACTCTCCCCCCGCGCGGCCGCGATCGGGATTGACGGTTCTCTACCACCTCCACTCGCCCTCCCCCAACCTTTCGCGAACGCGTTGCTTTCGATGATAAGCATTGCGGTGAGAGTGAAGAGTTCCGCGAGCCCCGGATCGATTGGCAAAGCTGGCCAGGGAGGGGAAGATGCAGGAGAGGGGAATTGACAAATATTCCAGTGAGCTTTATGAGTTTTTTACGTGTCTGGGGAAAGGGGGCGGGGAGGGGGGAGAGGGATCGTGAATCTGACCGAGATTTTTCTGCATCCACTTTATACAGTCGATATTTCTTGGCATTTTATACTGCTTTATTAGTTACGCGTGATTTCCCTTAACAAAACATCACAGGCGACCCATTGTTTTCATATACAGTTTCACGGGCCCTCTTTCCTTCTTGCGCTCGTAGCGCCTTCGACGAAATATTAAAATGAGAGAGCCTCGGTTTTTACACGGACTCTCTATTTACGCGGCAAAGTCACTACTCTGTTTCAGGTCGGTCGAAAGTTTTAATTGCGTCACTCCCGTGACTCGGGCGGTTCCATTAATAAAATCGCGAGACGAAACTTGCAGTTTGGTGAATAATAAAAGTACGACAAAAATCACATTTCATGCGTAAAAAATTGAATCGTAAATGTAGAATGGCACACACAGTGTATGACGTATGAATTACTTTGGGCAGTGTAGACACACACACACACACACGCGCGCGCGCGCACACACACAACACATATATATATATTTATTTATTTATATATTTATTTATTTAGTTATTATTATATCAGTCTCGATTACGATTACGCGGTGCGTTATTATTTGTGAATCGGGAGATTTTATATACAATATTCTTCATCGCTCGGTGATTAATTTAAAGCTTCGTAAATTACATTAACAGAATCTCGTAACGCGACGCTTTTAGGTCGTACTATTTCTGCACTTTAATGGACGCAGAAGTAAGATTTTATAAATCGAGGAATGGGCGAAGACCGCTGTACAGTAATTGTAAAATTAAAATATTTTTATTATATACTTATATCATTATCTTTAAATTTTTATATATAAATTTCTATATGAGAAAATTTATATTTAAAACAAAGTGTAAAGAAATTACGTTTACAATTCATCAATTACAAAGACTGTGAGACCGATAAAAATATTTATTAATTTAATTCAGAACAGACGACATAAGTACAGTTTTTTATTTGAATTGATCGGTGCTTTATCAAGAATAATCAATCGATCGACGAAGGAAAGAATGGATTTGTTTTTTTTTTATGCTCAAACAATATGAGCGAAACGTCGTCCTTTTATATCGTGTATTTAAAAGTTGAATTATACCAAAAATATTTTCTTAATTATACAGATTGAAAATATCTCTTTCTAATAAGAATTAATAAACATGGCGCGCGACAGACGTCTTTACCCCCCCCCCCGCTTTTAAATTGGAGTATATTATCAAAGTAGTATATTCCGATCGGAGTAACGTGCTGTACAAATTGCGCTCGATTGGTCCGAGAACGATGATTAATCAATCGTCAACGACACCCCATTGGCGAAATATTAACGTGCAAAACTCGGAGGACTAAAAAAAAAAAAAAAAAAAAAAAAAACCACCGTCGCTCCGGACGACGCGGGCATACAACGGCAATCGAGCGCGCTTCACGCCCCCCCCCCCCGTACGGCACGGGTCGCGATGCGAATTGGCGCACGACGAGCGCCTGGTGCGCGGATACAATTCTCGACGATTACCTACCGCCGAGGTCGTTTTTCATCCCGCTGCTCGTTTACGTCACTATTAACGCACGATACTTTAGCCGATATTAAAAATGTTCTTTGTCGTAGCGAGCAGAGGAAAACTCGTTGGGGCTGGGCTGAAATTGACGCTCGATGCGCTGTTCCCCGATTATGTTTGAATTCGCGGTAGAATTGGGTTAGAATTGCTGAGGAAATGGAATGGGACGGGTAGTTTTACGTATCGCGCGGGAGACGTTGAACAAAATTTCAAAATATTTCATTACTATCTGGCTTGCAGACATTTTTTTTTTTGTTTTTTTTTTTTTTTTTAATACGTAGATTAAGGTAGTAACTATAATGAATAAGGTTATTATCGTTAAACCTGTCGTGCGGCAGTTAAATACAATGTAATTTCAATTGTTTCACCTTTAGAGGACCCCTGTGAGCCAATGTAGTAATGGCTCAAAAATAGTTGTTTTTTTAAATTTTGCTTGTTTTTTTGTTGTTTTTTTTTTGTTTTTTAATCTTATATTGTGTTATTTCTTTTTGAACTGTTGGTCTCTGAGAATCTTATAGAATTATATCAAATTTATTTGATGTCGAAAAATTTAATATGCGCTTCACCTTAAGCGTGTCTAACCAGAACAATTAAAATCACCTAATGTCGGTGCTCTAAAGGTTAAAAAAAATCTTTATTCAAAATTATGCTTATGTGGACAGTGGATAACAAAAATAACAATAATAATAATAATAACAACAATGCAGCTTATATGTATATCTGCAAGACAGACTGTGAAATGAATCGTTTTCAAATTACCATTGCTAACGCCTACATACAATAATTTTTTATCGAAAACCAGGAATAGAAATAAAAAACAATCCACGAGTTTTTGCACTACACCACGTACGATTGACTTGATTTCTGTAAAGGATCGAGACGCACCGCCCCGCGAGAAGCCGATATAACATTACGGGCAACGTAAATATATAGCGCCCGCGATATATATATATATATATATATATATATATATATATATATTTCGTTTCCAAGTAGTTAAGGACCGTGTTCGTACAGTCGAAAGCGCCCCTGAGGAGGGAGCGTCAATTGGGCGCCGATTAGGCCATAACGATTCTGTTTGTCGATTCGACGACTACTCCGTCGTGTATATATATACATACACATACAGAACGACCCAGTTTCGTGCGCTCGGCAAACTATGGCTCCTCCACCTCTGCCCCCCTCTTCCTAAAAGCACGGCATCAGCGAGAAGAAAACCGCCGTTGATAGGCCTTGATTGATCTTCGTTGGGTCGCGGGGAAAACACGATGCGCCGACTGTCCACACGACTTTCACGCCGGAATAATACCGTGCGGGGATGTAAATTTTGGACAGTTTTTCGCAGATCTTTCTCTCTCTCTCTCTCTCTCTCTCTCTCTCTCTCTCTCTCTCTCTCTCTCTCTCATTATGTAATAATATGTTTTCAAAGATATAGATACGTACCCAAATATAAGTCGATTTAAAACATAAGCGCACAGTATAATTAAAGTATAATAATACAATGCAAAATCTGAAATTTCTTTGCCTTTACCTAAACTTTGAACTTTATATAATGAAATGCTCATGATTGAGATATAATGAAAATTCATGCATAAATTTTATTTATTATTAAGAAAAATAAGTCACTAATTGTCAATTATTATTCTTATAGAAAGTGAATATTTTCAATCTACAATATTGGGTAGCCCAAAAAAAAACTCGTCTAATATATATATATATACTGCTCTGGCGATTTTTTCTCCTGCTTATTATAGAAGATCATTGACCCAGTCCAACGTATACATATATATATATAAATGAAAAGTCAAGAAAAAATATAAAACAAACTCCCTTCTTTTTTTCCATTTGATTGTTGGCTAAGT